>VDFB02159546.1:0-63924 GCA_007258455.2 Sequoia sempervirens | reverse complement strand
TACAAATATATATTACATAATATTAATATAATATATAATTTGTTTTTTTTTTTGGTTACGTAGAATCTTTGTTGAAAATTGCACATAGATTATATTAATATCATCAAAAAATTACATCGATTCAACCTCCATGAAGTAGCAAGGCGAATATAGGTCAGAGGGCTCACAGTCCCAAACATTCCCCATGAAACCTAGACCTTCATATTACAAATCAAAAAATTGATGTTGGCAAAAAATAATAATATCCTCGTCCAGACGCTGATCTTGGGATTTAGTCAAAACAACTACCACCACTCTCCATCTCAATCCCCTTCATTGTAGAAGCGACATGACTCCACCAACTCTGTGAAATCACGACACCATTAGATGCTTTCAACCTCATGCAACCCCAACCTTTGACATAGGAAATTATATCCCACGGTAGCCCAGTGCCTGTGACGAGTACGACTAGCTTCATCGAGATTGAGTATGAAGGGGTGTCATTCTACTTCAACCCCCAACAAGAATGTATTGTGGATGTCATCTAGCCACAAAATATCGACCCCCAGTAGGCTACTGCAACCATGTCCACATCATCCACCAAGATTGCAACTTTGAATACCATTCTGAGCAGCAACAAATATCACACCTTTGGCAGATTCAAGTCCAAGAGTGAGGTGAGGAATCGTGAAGATATATCAGAATTTTACCTTATTCGGTTGCTCGAGAAGTAGTAGCTCTTCCCAAGCACCATCCTGATTGCCTCAAGGCATAAAATGTCTTTGTTAAGACATATTTTCTTCAACCTTTGATCTATTATAAAACCTAAGAATGTTGATTGTTTCTTGGAGCTCCTTAGTCTTATTGGGGTATCCATCTTGTGAGCAACAATGTCATCTATGTCGGTAGATATTGGGAGTTCGCCATTAATTCCCATGAGCTACCAAATTGGAAACAATAAACATCTGCACAACTCCTCCACTACAAATCAATTTCATATAGTTTGTAGGAGGTGGCATTTACTTCACTACAAATGATTGCCCAACATTCTCCAGGTGTTTCCTAGGAATATCTTCCCACCGTATGTTACCTACATTGTTAAGTCCTTTCTTGCTTGTTCCCTTGTCAAGCCACACATTTTGAAGCCACCTTAGCCAAATTTTGATCTTTGTACCTACCATATGGCTTGGAAGTTAATGTATAAATTTGGCTTTGGATATGTTACTCGTGCGACTAGTTAATGCTCCAATCCACTGTTGGGAGAGGATGCCCATGCGTCAAATCCATCCAATCTCCATTCATTTTCCATGCTTGGAAATCGATCTCTTCATATGGGTATAAAGCCTTAGTGGCGGGAATGATGACTTAGCCTATGCCATCTTCTTTCATCGAGGATGAAGATGCCCATGTGCCCGATCTAGCCAAGGGGCTCAGACTATGCCAATTGTTTGAGACATGGGAAATATAATATATAATATATAATATACTATACAAAATATATGTAGTATATAGTATATAATATATAATATAATAATATAATAATATATAATATAATATAATACATAATACATAATATATAATGCATATAATATATTAGTATATATTAAAATATTAAATGTTATGTATTATAAATAATATAGGTAATGGATATCTATTCTGAATGGATATCCGTTTTTTCTAACAAAATTAGTAGGCTTAGGATTTGGCTCGGGATTGCCTAACTTGGAAAGTCAACCCAAAAAATGTATTTACAAAATTTGCTTAGTTTTCCAAAGTTCGCCCTTGTGGCTGACAACTTTTTTTAATTCAAATTTCATGAAACAAAAAAGGCTTTATAGAAAAAATTGTCATCTTTCCACCAATATAAGATATGCCTTATTTTGAATTTAATATTTATAATTATTATTGATTTTCTACATACATTATGACTAAAGTCCTGATTGATAGGCTGATTGAAAAACTTCTATAACTTTCAAACTACTTCACATTTTTTGAACCTAAAAGATGCGTCACATTCTATGCTTTACATACTATAGGATAAAAATAATAATTTGAATTTCATAAATTTTTGACCAAGTCATGGTGGTCAGACACACATGTTTTAATAATTTTGAAATGTTTTAATAAAAAAATCATAACTAATTATTTACATGCAAAAATATTACAAAAAAAATCTTGCACATCCGGGCATTTGTACTCTACATATATTGAAAGTTTTAGAAAAAAATAATATTTTTTTCTTGTACTTAGGGTGGTTAGACATACACTTGCTTCTTATATTTTTCTTGAAAAGTTAGTACCACTACATTGAAATTTCAAAATTTCACAAAACAGATTTACCTTTTTCCAAAAAAGGACTAGTAGCCTAGAAACTACATTCAATTTGCTACAAGTTTTGTTCTCACATATTTTTCAAATTATGTTAATAACCTATTCAAAATTTTATGTCAAGTTGCCTAACTCTGTTTTTCTAAATTTTCATTGCCACTTAGGGGCCTAGTTTGGACCCCCATGATCCTGCATTGACCCTGATAACTAAACTCACAGGTTAATAAAAATGATTAATAAGAGGTTGTATGACATGATTGTGTGCTTGTAATGGTGTTATTGTGAGCATATAGGGCTTGTGAAAATCCTTGCGAGGTAGGAGATGTGCTCAATTTTTTATGGTTTACCCTTGAATTTGTATCTGACATATGATGTGGTTTATATAATTTGCATGTATGTTTAGTGATATTCATTCTTGGGGCATGTGTATGTTATAATGGCTATTCATGATTATTTGGCATGTGTTATCTCACTCCCCTTATTTTGCGTGAGTGTGTGTTTGAGCCCATGTGGCTATCTCCTAACATGGTGGGTGGAATTGAGGTTACCACATGGTTGGGTGGTGCTCAACCACTATTGGTGACTTCTATGTTCTTAGGAGCTTGGGATTGTGTGCAAGTGAAATTTCTCTACTCCTTGCCTTAAATTTTTTTGTTATTATAATATGGTGTCAAATATATAATTTAGGACATGTTGGTGTCCTCTTTTGTATTTGTATAACTTCATATGAATCTCTTTAATGGATGATATATACTCTACCCACATAAGTGGAGATGAACCTATAATTACCTTTATGTGTCTTGATATTGGTGTCAAAGGAAAACACTATTTTGAATGTTATTTATCCTTTTATGGTTGATGAAATTAACCTAGAGAACCTAATTATCATTTGGGATAAAATAAAAAACTTAATCTTTATTTGGATGAATATTATGTTGCTTAGCATGTTGTTGTCTCAAAACAACCCTCATTTGGCAAGCTTGTGAAATGTTTTGTCTCATCTTGTTGATCATTTGGAAGAGTGAAATCTATTATTAGGATATTAAGTGGTTGATAAATGTTTTTTTGAGTATGTTTAGGCTAGATTAGAGTGCATATGTGTCTAAGGAATTATTTTGAATATGAAACCTAGAAAAGTCACATGTTTAGTCTCTAGTTAGGACTACAACACTAGAAATTGGATTATAATTCTAAAATTGGACTCTATTGCCATTTTAAGACTCTAGTGCTAGTAATGGACACTAAAGCCATTTTTGCACACTAGAGGGAAGTGTTGTTGTCCTCTTGGGGCAATATTTTCCTTTATAGGCAATGTGGTCCTTTGGGCTATTGTTGTCCCCTTATATCCATAGACATTCATAAACCCTTAGATAACATGCACTTCTTGGTCTTTCTCAACTAAACTTCTTAATGAAAGTTGTTCCCCTTGGTTTATTGAGTCTTCCCATATCATCAATTTATTGACAAGTGTAGTAATTAGGAAGATATTCCCACTTGTGCATTGGGAAGCATGCCTTGGTGCAAGTCAAACCATCTTACTCTTCCACTATTGCCACCATGTCCTGTACATTCATGATGAGGTCTTGTGAATTCCGTTGTGCTTTGCCACAACATTTTAAAGTATGTCTCAAGTTATGGTGTTGTTTCTTTTCTACAAAAACTTGTTCGCTTGACTAATGCCTTGGGTGAAAGCTTGGGGCATTACAACTATCATTTTAATTTTTTTAAATATTATTTATTGTAACATTAATTTACACAAATTTATTATCTAATTTAATTATAATTTATTAATTAACCTAGATAGGCCATTAAAAAGAGCTTTTTTCTTGTAAACATATAAATATTGACCTACATATATACATGTAAAATATTCAATTCATGCAAAAGATTAACATACACACATGTAACCCTTGAAAAACTTAAGCCTTTCTTCACTTCAATGCATGTTAGAGATGCACATGTACTTCTATAAATAACTAAAAATCTGTAGTCTTCTTACAACATTGTATCTAACCAAATTGGAGGCAAACATCCAATCCCATTGACCCATAAATTAATTAGAGTTAGTAGTTTAAGTGGTCTTATTTTTATTTTATTGTATTATTTTAAACAATTATTAATCTATACTTTTTAAAAAAATTGAAAAGAAAATATATGAAATCAAATAAGATATTTTTCATTAAATTATGGTTGTAATTTTATCCCTTTCCTCTTAAGTGATTATAATTTTACTTGTCAAGGTAAAGACTCTTTAGTAATGGAAGCAAACAAAGAATTAAAGCCAATAAACCAATTACATCATTTTATTTTTCTCCTAAGAATTAACAATTAGTTGTGTCTCTTTAGAAATATGGATCATGGGTGTTACAATAAGAGTTAAGAGATAATAACCTTCATCATATTAGTGGTAATTTATATTTTTAATATTATTTGTTAAATTTTTTGCATATAGACTTTGTAAAAAAAAATATTTATTTCACATAAAAAATACTAAGATATAATTAGTTCAAAGGTATAATAGCAGTTAAACAACCTAATTATAGTAGTATACTTGCCAAAGGCAGGTGCTAATAAAAATTGTAGATTAATTAAAAAACATATTACTTTGAAAAAAGACACAAAGTATTTTATTTATTTAGGAGTTAGTTATTTTTTATTGCTAAATTGTAATCTTGGGGTTACTCCTATTTATATTAACCAAATAAAGTATTACATAGTTTGAAAGTAAAGGCTCATTAATAAATCCATATTCTACAAAAAAAACTAGGTTATTAACAAAATCTTGGAATTTAGATTCTACCATCCTAAATATAAAATCTAGATTATAAAGCCTCCCAACCTATAGAAAAAATAAAATAGCAGATAGAGCAAAATATTCACTTCTAACACTGCCTAAATTATGTTAAGGTATTGACACCCGATTTGGAGTGAGATTGCAAATGCAATTTGTTGCTAACCCGCTCTCTTTTGGGAATGTTATTCTTCATTTTGTAAACTACAAGCCATTCTTTGAAAATTCCATCATTGTTTAGATCCTTCAGGAGATGTGAAGGCTGCGATAAAATTAGAGTTGATGTGCACTCATCACCAAAAAATTAGGGACCGTTAACAATCACTAAGGGTTCTAGAGTTTGTTTGTCATTATGGCCCATGATTGCATTCAGGTATGGCTCCTAATGTGAGTCATTATTGATTGTTGGAGTGTCCTTGGAGTCTAAAGTAACTATTTGAAGTGGCTTTTGACCCAAACTTGAATTTGAGGACTACTTGAGTCTCTACTGATCTTTCTTGTTCCCTACGATAACTTTCAAGGAGGGTTCTTACCTTCTGACAAGACTATCAATGGTGTAATTTTGAAGGGAAGCATCTTTCCACCATGATGCTTCTTGCTTTGAATGATTTTGTTTTAATGCTTGGAAAATCAACAACAATATGCTTAGTTTTATAACATCTACATTGGAAGATAAACCTTCATAGTCCAAGGGATATGTCCATCCATGACCATCCTCTTTTATAATTATTTCCATCAAATCTTTGAAAGTATTAAATTCCACCAAAATTCAAGCAAAATTCATATGAATGAGATTTTTCGAGTCTTCATTTGTAGTCACAAAATTGCCGATTGAGGTGCCAATTGCTACAAAACAAGATTCAAACTAGTAGGAAAGAGGAAGATTTAGAAGGTGAACCTAGACCAACATAAAAAAGGATTTAGTTAAAGGATTAAAATGCATATTCCATGATTTTAGCATTACTATGTTATGTCCTCACATCCATAAATAGCTTAAAATAATGTTTCTATAATTCTTGCTATCAAAAACCATGATAAAGAAGCCTCTAGCACAAGGATAACTCTCTAATTTATCTTCCATTATAAGCACCCAAGATTTGGATACCCATTTGTAAAAAATTGTAAGGCTGGACCATAAATGATGATCCTTCTAATTAAACCGTTCTCAACAAAAATGCTTACATCAATATTTAATTCAATGAATTTACTAAAAAAATGAATAATCCTTCCCAATTCATTACCATTGGGATCCTTAGGATTCAGAGCCAAGGTGGGTCTAGAATGAACCCTAGATTTGGCAACATCCAAGAATGAAGCCATAGCCTTGCCATTACCCATCCAATTGGTTAGAATTATAGCCACCATGATTGACTAGCTATTGTCCTTTGCTAGCCCTCTCATCACCTTAAAGTTGAATTGACCAATTGCTCCCTTTGGATCTAGTTGATGGCTCTGCCACAACCATCTCCCTTTGTGCAGAATCAAGGATTTTTGTCCCACATATAGAAAGGTGCAAAGAGCCACCACCAACTCGCCAAAATTTGTCGCATTAAAGGGATAATTTTCTTGTTTGGTCGAATTTCATGATAAATCCAAATCATTGATGATTTTAAATTGACGACAATTGTCACTTCTTTGTTCCATTATCAAACATGTTTAAAGTTGTCATATATGACACAACAAAATCAAAATAAATGCTTTAAGACTGATATCTATCAATATCTTTAGATAGATGTATTTAAAATATCGTCTATCTTAAAAATACCGAGATATATCATTTTTGAGGTGCTTATCTAACCTAAAAGATTTAAATAGATATATTTAAAATATCATTTATTTAAAAAACACTGAATTATCAATCTCGAGGTGTCTATCTAACCTATGTCACATCTTTCAAGATTAGTACCTCTCAAAATATTTTAAATAGATACATTTAAAATATCATCTATATATAAAAAATACTATCCCAATGATGGATTATAGAATGTGATTCAAAATGATGCAAAAAACTCCAACACAATCAGATCCATAAGCAATATCTATCACAAAATAGATTGTGGAAACATGATGTCATCAATTTTAATATGTCTAATCAACCTATATCACATATTCAATATGAACATGACAAAACTAATATCTCTAATCATCTTTAAAATACTTATATTCAAAATATAATTTTAACAAAAATAACTCTTTAAAAATTAAATTTAATAATTCTTTCTCCAAAAAGAAAATAAAAACAATAAAAATAAAAGTCAAAATTATATGTCCACACCTTGATAGAGATTCTCCAAACCAACTCAACCTAAGACGACTTAGGAACACTTTTTCAATATAGAACCGAACGGTTGCTTATCTAAACACTCTCCTACCGAAACCCCACTTGACCATTGAATAACGACAAGCCCACATCATTGAAGGTATTAAATAAAATTTAATATTTCCTTGTGAAAGACCTGTAACGTTATCAGTTCCAGCCAACTTGGAAATGTGTTGGATGTTTTACCTCGACTAGTATCTCCGTCCTGTCATCGCATTACATACCTAAAAAGTTCCCACTGCCACCTTAGATTGAGCGCATTAATACTTCACGTCCAACCCCTTACATTACATCATCATTAAAAGGAAAAAAAATTTATTACCGCGATCATCCAGGTGCAGTCTTGTCAACACAATAATGATCATCATTATTATATGATCGACAAAGCTTATCAATGTGACACCTGTTTGACTCTCTTTTTTATTTTGTGTTCCTCTTGCTTTCTGTTCCTTTGGAATCATTTGTTTCAGTATTAAGACATCTTCATTTCGTTTCTTGGGAAAAAATTGATTCAAATTTTATCTCTATTATAGTTTCTTAGAGTTCGTTGGTTTCTTATATTTGTGATAGCCAGATGGACTCATTAGTTGGACCATTTAATTTTTTGGTTCATTTTCTTGAAAAGTAGTTAGTTTTAATATCATATTATAAAATCGTCGATAGTTTCAAATATGGACAATCAGGTTTTCTATGTTGACAAAATGCAGATCTTGGACTCACCTAATTCTTTAGATCAACTTTCATTTCATTGTTTGAAAAAATGATATATTGAAAAAACAAGGATATGAATCTTATCAATTGTTTATATTGGTTTAGTTTTCATATTTATGAAAAATACAGTTCTTGATTTGGTATCAAACATCGATATGATGTCTGTTCTGCCTTTAATAAATTATTGTTGACATAATAAATATATTCATTAATTTATGAATAACTAATTCCTTGTGGACTTTCATTTTCTTCATGTCAGTTGTTTGATATATTTAAAAGAAAAACAATATTGATACTTTACCATTTCTCATATTTGATAATAGATTATGAAAGAAACAATTAGAAATGCTTCCCTATTTTATTTTATCGTTAATGACGTGACAAATATGTTCAATTAATTTGCTGGTAAATTATAAAATACTCATGGTTACTAACGAAATTAGGCTATAAAAGACTCATATAAACTTAAATATCACGATATTTACGAGAGAAAAATGAAATTTTAAACACTCATTTTTACAGAAGAAACATCTGGGCCCAAGTTTCGAACACCTGACCTCTCACTCTTCTCAATCGGTGTCTTGGAATATAAGGGGAAAAACAATTTTATGTACATTAAGCAAATGTCCCAAAATATCCCTAACGAACACCGAACACCCACCCGCCACTAGACATGTCATCCTCCGCCCGTCCCACGTGGCGCGATCTGACGGTCCGATTTGTCACAAAGTGTTTATCCGTACTAAAAGACGGCGCAGATCGTCATTGGGATAGACAGCTGGTCAACTGCACTTCTGTCCTTTTCATATATAATCAGCCCCTTGTATTACAATTTTCCCTTCTCTCTTCTTTTTCTCTCTCTTCTGTTGCTAATTTAGGGGGGCTTTTTTTTTTAATTTTTTTTCGTTACTTTTAATTGTTTTGCTAATATACGGTAATCGCAACAGTAAATTCTTCTTTTCCAGCGGCTACAGGACCTACAAATCCATGGCGGAAATCCACTGGTAAATTATTTCTGCGACTCACTTTGTTTTAATTATTTTTTTCATCGTTTGTGAAAATGTAAAATTGCTGCCGAATGGTTCTGTAATTTTTTCTTGTGAATTTTCTGGGTTTCTGTCTTTTTGTTTTAGTAATGTCGTCTATAAACATATTAATCAATTCTTCTTTCTCTATTAGACGGATTTAATTTTATTTATTTTTTATGAATGTTGCAGCCGACTTTTAGTTATCTTTCTTATGTTATTCTTTGATCAATTTTTGTTTGGTTTTTTCAAAATTTGGTGGGTGGGGTTTGCGTCTTTGATCATGGAGCGAGTTCTCATCAGGAATATTATTCTCTAAACCTAAACATTTCTTTTATTTTCTTGTTTGTTTAGGATTTTTACAGCGGTATTTCATTTTGGTTCTAACATATTATATTTCATTTGGAGATCTTTGAGAGTCCTTAATTCACATCATGGTGGTTTTAGGTTGTTGATAACAACTTTTAGGATTTTATGGTGATTTATTTCTTATTTTTTTCAGGCACAGGTTCTCATGAATTTATAGGTATGATCCGTCTTGTCCCGTTTTTAGGAAATGGGGAGATACTAGAATAGGGAAAAAGGATGCCTAGGGGCTAGAAGTACCCTCAAAATTCTAGGAGAAAGATAAAAATTGGAAAATAGCAGAGAGATTTGGGAATGGGAACTAGTACCAAGGGTGGAAATGTGTTCCTGTGGAATATACATTTTGTAATCTTTAGGAGGCTTGGCCTTTCCTGGCTTTCAGCCCGTTTTTAACTAGAAAAAATAATCTCCCCATTTCCCATGTTGATATGTTCTTAATAGGTTTTTCATAGTAAATCACAGATAAGTTTATGGGTAGGGCTTGGAGGCATGCCATTGAATCTATACCAGGCTGAGATTTATTATCCCAACATATTGCCAGAAGTACTGTGTTCACAGATTTTCCCAATATGCTTTGCACTAAAATATCACAGCATGTATGTGATGATCATATTTATTTATAATCCATGATATTTCCATTTGTTTATTGAGGTGAGGGGTGTTTTAACCTGGGTCATGATGATCTTACGCTCATAAGTGTTCACCACTCTCATGTCTTACACCTTGGAAAGAGGGAAATAATTACTTTTTTTTAAAAGTCAAGGCTCCCTCAATTATCTAGGAGCTACGTCCTTCCCTTTTCACTGTTATGTTTGTTGCCATAGCACAGGAATTCCTATTAATCTGAGATACCAGTTAGCTTGTCATACTGTCCTTGGATCAAGGATGCATTGAAAGTCAACTCCTCTGCTACATTCACCAAGCCACACTAATGTTGAGACTGCTCAACGTGTGGACCAGACATGTAGGTTTTGAACCTGGATTATCTTTGTAAGAAGCATCCCATCTTTTTTTTATATCCATACCACCCATATTTGGACTTGTCCCAGGCTTGACAAGACTGACCTGCCTATTGCAAAATGAATAAGCTACTTCAAATAAGTGCTTTTCTTTTTTGTTTTTTAGTTGGTTGAGTCTCATGCCTGCATAGACTTGGAGTTGGCAAAATGAATCACTTATATCAAATGAGGAATTTTCTTCATCTTTTAAAAGTTGGCTGAATTTCATGCTCTTATGGACTTGGACTTGACAAAATGGATCAGCAAATCTGAATGATGGCTTTTCTTTTGCTTGTGCGCTGACAGTTTGAGGGAGTTTTTCCTTTCAGTTTATTTTAGTCTGTTTTTCTATTTGGTTAAAATTTCATTTCATGTTAAACCTCTGATGTCATAAATTTCCATAGTTTTTAGTCTGTCCTTGGAAGGCTGCAACGTGATTGATATCCCACAGCTACATCATCTGACATAATTATATTTAAGGCTGTTTAAAATTTTATGGGCTCACCTTAAAAGGATTGCATGTCCCAAAAATTTGATTATGCTTTAATGCTTATAATAGTCTTATTTATTAGCCAGAATTTGGTTGGGCGTCCACTTATTAATAATTCTAAACTTAAAAAACAAGATATGCTGAATTATACTTCATATTTTCATGCATTTTCTTAGACACGGGGAAATCGAAAAAACTCAAAGTAATTGAAGAGGCAAACAACTGATTAAGAACTAAAGCTTGCCAAAACCTTATGGTGAAGAGTAAAGTGCTTGACAGCATAATCATGGAATTCAAGCTGTTCTGGAGCACCTCTTTGGCAGAAATGCCCTTCTTCCTTTCTCACTACCTCCTATTGTGTTTTTGCAAGGAAATGTATGATAACAGGATATTATTGTTTTGATCCAAAAAGAGATATTTATAGAATGTTTTTGGATTCCTATTATTTGGGAGTAGACACCCTGTTTTCATGTTCACATCTGCCATGTTTCTCAACCTATTCTAACCTACATAAACAACTTCCTAGGATAGACTAATCACTTACTTACAATCTTCAACAAAAATAAAATTAAGTAATATATATTTAATCCTATCGCAAAACTCACATTAAGTATAAGCTATAAAGTTATTAACTATAGGTTTAAATTTAATATTTAAACCCATTTACTAAACTATGATGTAATACAGTAATAGTAATAAACTGTACAGATACACCTTAAAAAAGTAAATTATTGAGTTAGAATTTGGGCATTTAGCAGGAGTTTTCATTAGGATAGTTCATTACACTTGCGACCAACACACCCGCAATTTATGATGAAACATTCATAATGGATGAACCGGGACAGTGATGGTGATAGACTGCAGTTCATAATTGCCCAAAATGGATTAAGAAGCATGTGTGCCTGAGGCATTTGAAAACTAAACAATTTCACTTGTAGAATATTATATTCAAAATAGTTTGATTCCATTGCATTAGGTTTTTATATATTTGGCAAACTCTAAAATCTTTCACCAGTGGCCATTTTTTATTTTTTCCATACCACAGTCAAAGATATTAGGCAGCTATTTTTATTTTTACTCATCTTTCTTATGGCACAACTTCAATTTTTGTTCGCCCCTTATTTATCTGTGCTTTATTTGAAGACTGTGATCGATAATGTATTTTGCATGACTTATTCCATGGTTAATGCACCAAGCCCTTCCTAAAACAGTTTGAATTTTACTTTGTTTCTTGGTTCTTCTTAGTGCTTTATATGAAGGCTATGCTTTTGTTTACATGTTCCAATACACAATGTGACAGCTCTTCTGTAGTATTTTCCTAGTATTTTTGTACTAGGACATCTCAAGCTGCAGTTGATTACAAGAATTATTCATACTATTGCTTCTTTCTTTTGTTGTTTACTATGTTTTTTTGATGCAGTGCTTAAATTTCGAAGCACAAAATTTAATGAAATAGAGAGAGAGGCAACTGGCATGCTGATGGTGTAACACAATAGACATTTTATTCATGTCCATCTTTTTGCACTGGAAGGTCACAGCAGTTCAGTCTTTCACACTTGCTTGAGGTATAATGTATTGGGTTTTGAATTGGTGAAATAATTCACTTTTACTGAGCAGAATGACACTGATGCATTTTTGTGTTTTTATGTGTTCCATTTTTTGCAGGGTAGATAAGATATGACACAACAAAATATGTATCTGTTGATTTTGTTCTATGATGTTGGCTTTGTTTGAAGTAAGTTTATATTGTAATATTAGGCACACAACTTAAGAATATAAGACTTCACTATAATTTGAAGTTAGAAAATTCATGTAATGATGATCAGCCTTGAGAAGGTTTTAATATTTTATCATTTACGATTTGGATTATGAACAGGTGAGCTTAAGGAAATGTGAGTATAAAGAAAATAAAAACAGAGCTTTTGTGTCTGGTGGTTGCTGTGTGGAAGTGGAATATGGTCAGTATGGACGGAAGTAGAGAGGATGTTTTACATTGGAAGGAAGATGGAAATAGTCTCAAAGAATTAAAATGCAAGGCTAATAATCTGAGTTCCAACAGAATGGATTGGATCAATAGTATCCCTGTCTGTCCAACCTTTTATCCAACAGTGGAGGAGTTTGAAGATCCTTTGTCTTATCTCCAGAGCATTGCCCCCAAAGCATCAAAATTTGGTAAGCTCCAACAAGTATGTGGAAAATCTTGGATTTTCTGTTTTCTTTTTCCCTTACCATGTAGCATTTTGACTCAACTGATGAAGTCTTTCTTCCGAAGCTCTAAACTTTTTTGTAAATTATCTTTATGTTGGAATAACATCATAAATGGAAGAGGATGCAGTTGTTTGTAAGTTGTAACTATGTACGGCTCTATACAAGCCATTTCTGTACTTGTTGTAAAGATTGTAACTCCAATAATATAAAACTAGCTCCATGTTGATCTTTGGCAGGCGAATTAGCTGCTGATTTTATGTTTCTGATTTAATTTCACAATAAATGCATTATATGGAAGGCTTTATTTTGTACATTTGCTCTTGCCATGCTACAGGAATATGCAAGATTGTTTCACCTGTTTCTACATTAGTGCCTGCTGGAGTGGTTCTAATGAAGGAGAATTCTGGATTCAAGTTCACAACTAGAGTGCAGCCATTTAAAGTTGCAAGATGGGATACCGAAGAACAAATTAAGTACTATATGAGTGGAAGGTAAGAATATTAGCTATATACATATTTTGTGAAATAGACAAGCTTTAGTTCTTAATTTATGGTTAATCATGTCCTATTCAATTTTTGATATGACAGTGTTGTGTTTCAGAAAATACTCCTTCCGTGAATTTGAGAAAATAGCAAACAAGCTATTTGCTCATAAGTTTTCTACTTCGGCAAGCTTGCCTGCCAAATTTGTTGAACGAGAGTTCTGGCTTGAGATAACTTCAGGGAAAACAGACTTTGTTGAGTATGCCTGTGATGTTGAAGGGAGTGCCTTCTCGAGGTCAACAAATGATCCACTAGGAACCAGCAAGTGGAACTTACAGGTCAATTTTATTATGTTTTAATATGTATGTGGTTGTAATGTGCGTGACCATATGCCACAAGTCTATAACTTCTTTTGCAGATGACTGCTGATACCTTGTCTCACTTGAGATGCATGCAGGATATTTCAAGGCTTCCAAAATCTGTTCTGCGCCTACTTGAAGCTCCAATTCCGGTAATACTTGTTAGCTTCTAGCTTGTCTAATCCTAGTGAATGTGAGCTGTGTTTTTAGCAGTTCAAATTTGCTGCAGCTGCCATAAATTCTATTCTGGTTGGTGCAGGGTGTGAGTGACCCGATGCTTTACATTGGAATGCTCTTTAGCATGTTTGCATGGCATGTTGAAGATCACTATTTATACAGGTAAATCTCTTATAGATCCTGTACTAGTTTTCATGCTGTGAGGGTCATCGTATTTGACATGACAGGCACTATTGTGAATTTAAAATTACACTATTGTTGGAAATTAATTTTATTAACTCTTTTCTCTCCATGGCAGCATTAACTATCACCATTGTGGTGCATCCAAGACATGGTATGGTGTTCCCGGACATGCAGCTTGTGATTTTGAAAATGTAGTTGTGGAACATGTGTATGGTGCAGAAATGGCCATGCATGAAGGAGAGGATGCAGCTTTTAGTTTGCTGATAGGAAAAACAACAATGTTCCCGCCAAATATATTATCTCAGCATGGAGTTCCTGTTTATAAGGCTGTACAAGAGCCTGGGGAGTTTGTAATTACATTTCCTCGGGCATACCACGCAGGCTTTAGTCATGGTAAAGACACAGGAAGGATTTATATTTGTTGAGTGCATTGTATTAACTGTGTCCAGTTGATTTGTTCAAAATTTTCATTGCCTTGCCCAACTGAAATGGGGCCATGCAAGGTGTAAGTACTGTTTTGTTGGGTTTTTTATTCTTGTTGTTGACATATTAAAACATTGCTGTAGGTTTTAATTGTGGTGAGGCAGTAAATTTTGCATTAGTTGATTGGTTTCCATTTGGGGCAGCAGCCTGTAAACGTTATGAAAATCTGAATAGAGTACAAATACTTCCTCATGAACAACTACTGTGTAAAGAGGCAATGCTTCTTGCAAATAATAGATTGTGTTCTGGAGATGGAACCCAGCGCTTGATGAAAATTGCATTTGTTCGCCTTATAAGACATCAACATCAGTTTTGTTGGTTACTGAAGAAGCAAGAAGCACATATATTTTACTCTCTGGGTTATGACAGAAATGTCCTATGCAGCATCTGCAATCACTGGTGCTATGTTGCATTTGGCATATGCCAATCCAACATGCATACTGTGTGTTTGAATCATGGTATGGTTTTCTTTTCCTTGCCATTTTTATCATTCATCCTTTGTGTTTCAGTAGGCATCAAAGATAATGCTGATTTAAGTTTTTCTCATAATTGCTGGCTTACATCAAAATGGATTTTGGTTTATGAATAAAAAATGGCATTTTGTCAGTGGTAGTTGCAGCAAACACATTCTCTATGTGGTTATCCTGTGCACACACAATATAGCTTTCAATAACAAATTCAGATGTTGATTTACTATGAATATTGGGATGTCAACCATATAGAAAGTTCTTATAGCGAGTTTGTATATGCCTTGCTGTTTTTTAATTTGCAGCAATGAAGTGCGGATGTGGCTGCATTCCAACCATCTACTTAAGAGATGATATATCTGCAATGGAAGCAGTAGCTCAGGAATTTGAACAAGAGGAGGGAGTGTTGGAAGAATCTCTGAAAGATTTGCCTGTTTTGCTTGGTGAACACAATGATTATATACCATACTCTAGTGTCATTTCAGAGCAAGATCAAAATTATGGTTTTGCTTCTTTGGTATGCTGCAGCCCAATTCATGGAACAAGACAAGTTACATCCTCTGGTTTTGAGAAGGAATCTTCCAATGAGGTTGGCTTGGTAGTGGTACTATTCAAGTTGCTTGGTTACATTTTTCTTTTTTAAACTTTCCACTGTTTTTTCTGGAATTCTCAATTTTTTTTAGCATTTTTGATCATTGAAATGCAGGAAAGTTATATCATAGGTAACATTGGGGAAAAAGGTGATGAGGATTCTGATTGTGTACCATTTAGGGTAAAGAGACAGTGCAGAGCTTTACCTGAGAACAAAATTTCAGATCATGAAAGGGTAAGGCTGATTCTCTATAAATTTCATTTTGCCACAAGTAAAGTGTTCATTGATTTTTTAATACAATAATAATTCATTTTTCATTTTTATAGCATTACTTGACCGTGGAAAATACATCAAACTGTAGTTGTACATGAATTTGTAATGATAAATCTGACTGTGATATTACTTTCTAATAAAACATGATAATCATGTAATGTAATGTGTTTCTCTGAGCATGATTTCTGAATACTTGGACATCACATGATTGATGGGAGCACCATACTTTTCATGTCCCTGGCAATGAGAAATGGGAAACAACAACAAATGTGAAATGGGCTTTTTTGGCTACAGAACCTGATATTTATCAATCTCCCTACCCTTCCTCTCCAGCACCTGTACGGGTACTCTCTGCAGCACCTGTACCGGTACAGATCTGGTAATAGTCTCTGTACCTCTAGAGTTTGCTCATTTTCTGGGATCCTGCTTAGTATATATGGGGTGGTATGACTGCCATATTTGAGATAATCCAGTTAATACCCACCAGAATACTTGGTCAAATTAAAAAAAGACAGAAGTACACAAAATCCACTATAAAGAACACAAAAAACGATTAATTTCACTTTTAATAAACATGTTTATGCAAAGTTGCATGGACACGGATATGGCTATTTTCAGAAACCCCCTCATATATATATATATATATCACAAATATATATATTTGTGAAAAGTTGCATGGACACGGATATGGCTATTTTCAGAACCCCCCCTCATATATATATATATATATATATATATATATATAGAACCAGCCATGAAATTGGAAATGTTTTCTAATGCTCTTTAAAGAACTGCAGCGATTGTAGGAGATCCGTCTCAGTCCGGACTGTGATACTATATTGTAACTGCCACAATGGTGATCTGTAGTCGGGGGGCTGTTTTGAGTCTTTCTGCACTAAAAATCTGAACTGTTACAGGGTACATCAGTACCCCACACCTGTACAAATGTTGTATCTGTAAGTTTAAACTATTATTAATTAAAAAAAAAAAGTTGCATGGACACTCCATGCAACTTTTCACAAATATATATATATATATATATATCACAAATCAGAAAATATATTATTAAATAATTATTTTATATAAGATATAATTTATTATTTTATACCTAAATATTATAATCATTAATAATAAATAATCTATTATATTAAAGTTTGATTTTTAATAACTTTTAAGGAGAGAGAAAAATGGTGAAGTGTGGACAAAGCAAAATTCTTAAAGAAAAGTGCAGAGAGGATTTCAATGTTCAGATGTTAGACGATGAAGCATGCAGAGGGGATAAGTCTAAATAGGAGATTGACTGGGGGAGGAGTGAAGGAGAATAGAAGGAAAAGGAGGTGAGTGGCTCTCTGTCCCCAACAATATCAGACAATGGCCATGAGCTTGGACATATACTTGAGGAAGTATGTAAAGAATTGATAAAGTACCAACTAGACAAGGGTGGAAAGAAGGTAAATTTTCAGTTTTCAATGAATCTAACCATTGATTCTAGTATCATGGTCATTGAAATCCCGAACAAATTTCTAAATTCTAGAGTGGAAGTTTTGGCAATAATGTCTTTAAGAACCAAGTTTATAGGGATTTGGTTGTCAATAGATCAAATTAAGATTTGGATGGGCCAATTGGCCAAATTGCACTCATGTTAGCATCAGTTTTTGGCCTTGGGCTTCTTGCAGATACTTGTCAATTTGGTGCTTTAGATGTTGGAAAGTTGGACATGTGGTGCAAACTGTAGTGAAGGTAGGAAGGGCAAAAATCTTCCATAGAAATGGGTGTAAAGGTGTGTGGCAGGAAATCCAAAGGTACAATCAAAATTTGAACCTTGATAGGAAATCAAGGGAGGAGAAAGTAGTCATGGGAGTCTTAGAAGTAAAAGAGGATGAAAAGAAGCCAACCCAAGAGGAAAGAATATCAAAGGGTGATTTGGACCAGGGGAAGATCAATAGGGATAAGGAGGATGACCATCTCTTTCAAGAGAAGAATGAAATTGTAGATAATGTCTTCGGAGAAAGTGAGAGCAAAGAGGAATACGTGAAAGAGACTTGTGAGGAGAGAGTGGGTATCAAAGATTGGAGGGTGGAATGTAGGAAAGCGATAAGGGAGTGTGGGTGGAAGAAACAAACTAAGCTGTGATCCTTGACACAATTGACATGGGGATAGGAAGGGCAAGAGTTTGGAGAACTAAGGCAAGCAAGAGTTTGAAGAACTAAGGCGAGCAAGGTGAAAGAGGTAGTTATGGAGGATATGAAGAAAGGAACTTTGCCTTCAATCATTAAGTTTGCAAGAATGGATATGGCACCTCTTGTTGCCCAAGGAGTTATGAAATTTATAAGTTGGAACATAAGGGGGCTCCATGTGCTAGAGAGGTGTCATATGATAAGATGATTTTTTGTGAAGACAAACTGGATATGTTGTTACAAGAGACCAAGGTAAAAGGGGATGAGATAAAAGCTTTTATGAAGAATATTTGGTGCAACAATGAAAGTGAGATAGTGGATACTAAAGGAATTGTTGGTGTTTGGCCCTAATTTGGGATAACAAACGATTCTTAGACTCATTACTTGTGTCTAATGATTCTTTACATGTGCAATTGTCAAGTATACAAAGTGGGATTAGGTTTATTTGCTCCAACATATATGGCTCAAACACAAACATAGATAGAAGAATCTTATGGGAAGAATAGAGAGATTAAAGAGTTGGAACATAAGAAGGCT
Source organism: Sequoia sempervirens (assembly GCA_007258455.2). NCBI lineage: Eukaryota > Viridiplantae > Streptophyta > Pinopsida > Cupressales > Cupressaceae > Sequoia > Sequoia sempervirens. The sequence continues at coordinate 44,978 of VDFB02159546.1, read as the reverse complement.
CAATGCCTTGGAGAAGTGCCATCTGATAAAATGATTGATTGAGGAGATGACACCAAATATGCTGTCATTACACAAGACCAAGGCGAAAGGGGATAAGATAAAAACTTTTTTGAAGAATATTTGGTGTGGCAGTGGAAGTTAGACATTGGATGCAATAGGAATTGTTGGGTTTTGGCTCTAATTTGGGATAATAGACAATTGTTGGGCTCACTACCTATTGTTTACAATAATGCTTTAAATGTACAATTGTTAGGTATATAAAGTAGGATTAGGTTTTTTTACTCCCGAAATATACAACTCAAACAAAGACATAAAGAGAGGAATCTGGTGGAAAGAATTGAGAGATTTAACAGTCCACTTTGGTGAAACACAATAGCTTTTGGAGGCGATTTTAATGGTACTTTGAGTTTGGAGGAGAAAGAGGTACTTCTAGGATGTTTGCTTGGCAAAAATCTTTTTTTTCTTTTTGCTTTGATCTAACACTATGGTATATTAAACCAAGGGAAGGACAATATACATGTAATAATAGGAGGGTGGGTCGACAATAGTAGGGACATATTGGATAGATTTATGATTAATTGCAAATGGGCTATGGAAGCAATCAACTCTTCCTCCAAAGTGATTCCTTTTGGGGGATTTGACCACTAGCCTATTTTCCGTAGCCTTGATAGGGGAAATAGGCCTATGTGGGAATTTATCTAAGTTGGAACTTATGTGGTTTGAACACCTTGACTTTGAGAAGTCACTAACGAGTTGGTGGAAGCAGGAGGTCAAAAGGTGCAAGAGGTTTATTCTTCCAAAGAAGTTGGAGTTATTCAAGGAGGAGGTGAGGGTTTGGAGCAAGAGGGATGAAGGTGTGTTTGTTTTTTAAAAAGGAAAAATGAAGTGGAGGAGACGTTAGGTAGAATTGAAGGGGAGATAAAAGTAGTGGTCTTTTTGAAGGTCTAAGAAAGGAGGACAAAGCCTTGAATGAGTTGAATTCTATTTTGACACATTGTGGGGGAGGAGGTTTGGAAAGTAGTAGAGAATGTAGGAAAAGGTGTGCAATGTTGAGAGGTTGGAACTCAATGATCGTAGCACTCATCCCCAAAGTGAAAAACTCAAAATATTTTGATGATTTAAACCAATAACATTATTTAACACAATGTATAAGATTGTCACAAAGTTGATTGCTGATTGCTTTGAGATTCAAGAAGGTAATAACTTGTATTGTTTTTGAAGAGTGGAGTGGGTTTTTAGAAGGGAGGTAGATCTTCGATGGAATATTTATAGTGTATGAAGTTATTAATTCAATCAAATAGAGGAAGAAGGATGGGATGCATATAAAAATAGATATAAATAAGGTGTATGATCGGGTGTTGTGGAACTTTCTTATCAAAATCTTGAAGAGTTCAGCTTTAGTGCATAGCAGTGTGGATGGATTCGTAGTTACTTCTCTACAACCTCTTTTTTTTTTAATAAATGGCCAACAAATTGGGTTTCTTTTAGGTAGAAAAGGGATTGCAGTTATGGATCCCTTATCCCCTTCCTTTTCCTTATTGTGGCAAAGGTACTAGGAAAGCATTAAAGGTGGAAGGTGAAGCAAGAACCTAGTAGGGCCTCAAATTTCATCAAGGTTAGCCAATGTGATGCATTTATAATTTGTGGACGACACCCTTTTATGTTGCTAGGGAAGCAAGCGTTTTTAGGGGAACTTTGACTTTTTATGAGAAGGCTCTGGGTCAAAAAATTAACCCCTGCAAATTGAAGATTTTTTTCTTGAAGTGTCATACTAAGGAGTCGTAAAATATTTAGAATATTTTGGGCTTTGATACATGAAATTTTTTGGGCTTATATTTAGGTATGCCTTTAATGTATAAGAAAGTCTTGAGTGAGGAGTGGACGGAGGTGGTTGATATGATACATATTAAATTATCCTCATGGAAAGGAAAGTGGCTCTTGCTCATAGATAGGATCACATTAAGGCTGCACTTAAGCCATTTCGATAGATATTATGTTTATTTTCTATATTCCAAGCAAAGTTGCGAAGGGAATTTTTGATTTGCAAAAGGCCTTCCTATGGAGTAGAAGAAGTATAATTTGGTTAGATAGTCAAAGATTTATTGTAGTTAAAAGCGGGTGGATTGGTTTCTCGAGCTGATAAATTGATAAATTAAGCTTTGGGAATGAAATTATTGTATAGGATGTTTAAGGAAAGGGATAGGCTATAGAGTAGGGTTTCTACAATGCAAATACGTTGTGGAGGGACCTATGGAAGACTTATTCATCATCCAATTGCTGCTTAGAGGATTTGGAATATAGAATTTCCTTTGAATTTCCAAGGAGTGGATTATAAAGGGACATCAAATTGAAGGAAGATCGAGAATGGTAACAAGGTTAGCTTTTGGAGATTAGCTTGGCTAGAAAGGAACAGGTTTAAAAACTTTGAGGCTTTTAGGCATTGGTTTCCCATTTCAAGGAGGTGATTGGGCCTTGAGTTAAGGATTGCATTGTGGTCTATGGAGAGCACAGGAAGTGGGTTACTCTAACTCTAGTCTTGGAATTGAGTGGTGCTTGCAAGCAAGTAGAGAAATTAATTAGGTAATGACCAATTCCATCTTACCCTTAGGAAAGTAGTCTAACGAAAAATGGGATAAGTCACATTTAAGGAAGCTTATGAGGCAATTTCCCATAAGGGGGTGTACAAAGTTGAATTCCTTGCTTCTAAAATGTGGATGGATAAGGGGGATTTCAAAGGCTTTCTATGGATATTGGATAACATCAAAAGGAAAAGCTCTAACCTAGGATTGATTAAGGAAGATGGGAAAGCTAAAACCTTCTAGATGTTGCCTATGTAATGTGTAAGAAGAATTTAATGAACATAACATATTTTTGTTCAATGCCCATTTGCCAGATGGATTTGAATTAGGTTCTTGTAGAGGGCAAAAATCTTGGTCACTTTTGGGTAAGGCGAAGGAGCTGGTTGGCATTTTTGTGTCAAATCCATGGGTTTGAAGATAATTTGGGACCTCTTTTCAGTTTTAGTGATTAGTAATTCATGGTTGGAGAGGAAGAGGATAATCTTTCAAGAAAAGGAGTTGAGAGTTGCAAATTTGTGATAGGATTGGAACAACGATTAATGAAATGGGGAAGAACAAAGTAGAAGAGGATTGGTTTATGAAAGACAAGGATATATCCATATTGAAAGCCTAGCTAAGTGTTAGCTGATAGCATGAGGCCAAGAAAAAAGTAGTGATTAAGCTAAATTTTGATGGTGTGCCGAAAGGAAATTGGTCTTGTAGGGAGTAGTGTTTAGAGGTGATAAAGGCTAACTTTTGGTAATAGCTTCTTTAAATTTTGGAATAGAAACTAATAACATGGTTGAAGCTAGAGCTCTATTGTGGGGTCTTCTTGTAGTAGGTGCTCAAAAGTGGGGAAGATTGAAATTATGTGAGATTCTAAGATATTACTCAAGTATTTGAAAGGGTTAAGTGTAATAATTGGATGTTGGACATAATTATCATGGGAGGAAGGAGATTGAGAGGGCAATTTGAACTTTTATCCCTCAAGCACATTACTGGTAGATTGGGTCACCAATCAAGGAGTTAATCAATTGGATACTTTTGGAGAGGTAAAGAAAACATGGGAAAAGGAATTCCTAGTGGAAATTAGGAGATTGTTGGTTAGGGAGTGTCAAGCATAAATGAACTTGTTAATGAGCATGATACGTAGAGTGACAACACACATAGTATATGGGCAGGTATGCTATATTTTTATATAATAGATTATATAATATATGATATATATTGATAAATTATAAAGAAAGTTAAAGTAAATATTAATAATTAAGTCAAAGTTATCACATGGATCTCTTGTTACCACTCTCCCAAATTCAAGTGCATCCATGAAATTCTTATTTTATTGATTAGTAGGAATAGAAGCTTCAATGACCTTGACTATGGTACCCATGATTAGTAAATAGAAGCTTTGCAAACTCTGATGATTAGTAGGAATAGAAGCTTCAATGACCTTGACTATGGTACCCATGATTCCTAGCGGCCTTACAAATTGTAGGGCATAGGCTTATCATGCACGACAAATCCCAATGGTGTATGAACTACTTTCTTGACAAATAGGAAGGAGGGAAATCTGCTATTTGTTGCAGCTCACATGATTGGCATTTATCCTCCTATAACTATACCATTCATAGCTCACAAATATTTTAGAGTTTAAATTTTTTATTTAAAAAATATTACTTGGATATGTCATAGTTTGACTGGGTCGCCAAATCCAAATGTATCTGGCATGGCTTTTGGGTATAGGCGGGCACAATATCCAAGCAATATCATACCCATTTTTGTATTGGGTACTAGGGGAAGGGAGTGGTGTATTTGGTAACCTTGGTTCTCTACCTTCGAATGTATAAATATCTATGTTTTAAACTTTTTTTTTTCTAATTTAATAAATGAAGTTTTCAAATAAATGGGTCTCTAAACTTTTCAATTTTTTGTATTTGATACCATATTTGCATTAGATAGTGTGTTTGCAACAATGCTATTGATAGCTGAACAATATTAGTCATTTTGTCTTTGTTAACCTCCAACCAATAATGCATCTTATGTTCTTCACATCCATATGCAAACATTGCATAGGCACCTTAGAAAAAGTGGGTGCCTTCTCTTGCAGAGCGAAAAATTATTATTCGTGTGGACCGAACATCTTACTTATCATTTTAGGCAACTAGCCTATAATTATTCATGAAATAATGATAATTTGTTCTTCAATTCCTCCCTTAGGTGGGTGAGTTGGAAACCTAGGAACTAGGATAATAAATTAGATGAATAGTTAAATGCTAAATGTTTAGAGCTTAACTATTTCACCAACCAATTTTATTTGTTATGGGTCCAAGAGGTAAAGCTCTTGCCACCAAGCTCAAATTAAAGCCTTTGAAACCATAGATCTTCATGGTGCATGCCATTTTTCATAATTTTATCGCTTTTAACCAAGCTCCAAGATTCCTCCAAACCTTCCAAAATACACTTGACTTTCACACTTTAGATTTGAGTGTTTTCAAATTTTTATTTCTTTTTTTTTTGCTTTCACACTTGACTTGGCCAACCTTGGGACTTGTTGGGTCCTAGCAAGTCTTGTACCTATGACGTTTTGTTAATTGAGTTGCATGGATATAGGGTCAAATATGTATTTGATATGATATAGCTTTTTTACAAGACCCTCTAATATGAATTTGGTTGGACATGAATATATAATATATAATATAATAAAATATTAAAATAAAATAAATACAAACTAAAAGATATATCATTATATTAAAACATAATTTATTATTTTAGAACTAAATATTATGATTTTTTTAATAAAATGACATTTAATTAAATAATTAGATAACTAATCATATACTTAATTTAATAATTATATATACTTAATAAATAAATAAATATTAAATAACTATGATACTGGTTCTGGTTTGAATCCTAATACAGGTTTGTGGATTTGGTTCATGGATCAGGCAAAACTTTTTTGGAGGTTGGGTTTGTTTTGGCTTTGTACAAAAAAAGCAAAAATCATAAATATAAATATTTGGAGCAGAAACAACATACATATTTCTTAATATCTTTATATACAGAATATTTATAAACCTTATAAAATAGTAATAAAATTAATATATAATATAACAATAAAATTAATTATTGATTTAATAAATATTAGTAAAGATTAGATTATAATATACAAATTTTAATAGTATAAATATATTATTATATTATTAATATTAATATATCATAATATTATATTTAATATTTACATCTTTATAAAATAATATGATATTATAATAATTATTAAAATATCCAAATATACTATGGATCCTGTTAGTTTTAGGATCAGAAATGTAAGCAATTAAAAATGCAACACATAAGACAATGAACACAAGGTTTACCCTGGGAAAACCCTCCTTCTCGAGGGAGAAAAACCCAACAAAATATATCTCTTGTATATTAAAGAATATGAGCATAAATCTGCTTACAATAATCAGGCCTTATGCAGGGCCGAACCTCTTACAATAATATATATATATCATAGTTACGAGACTTAGACTCGGCTCGGACTCGGTGAGAGTGACTCGACTCAGGGACTCAGGGACTCGGACTTGGCATAGACTCGGCAAAATGAAAAAAAGTTGAAAAAACCCTAGAAATTTAGAGATTTTTAAGGATTTAAAACTTGTTTCAAGCACCCTTTATTGAATACAACACAAATAAAAGCAAATTTGATCACATGCACAAGTATACAATGATCACATAAGTATAAAGTACACAAATTGTAGTTGCGCTACTGAAGGAAATAGCATACTTAGATATACAAAATTAGTCAAATGTATACAAAACTCATGGAATATGAAATCCATGACATTAAATGTTCCAAACAAATATGAAATATCAAAACAATAACTACAAGTCTATGGCTCAAAGGAGTTTGCATCCTTCTTACGAAGGCATATAAGGTGGGTCCTAGATGATGTAGCAACTACAACCATAGTCTTTGCTTGTGACTCCATGCCACCCTCACCAACATTAGTTGTGGATGTGTTTGCTCATGCTTTAGCCTCCTTCCCTGCCATGGCTATAGCCTCAGCCTCTCTATCTGCCCGGTCAACCCAATCAAGGTCCTTGTCACTAACACAAGTATACATTGATCATATAAGTATAAACACAAATTGTGGTTGAGCTGCTCAAGGAAATAACACACTTAGATATATAGTCAAAGACTCAAATGTATACAAAATCATCGAATATGAAATCCATGACATCAAATGTTCCAAACAAATATGAAATATCAAAAGATTCAAAACAATAACTAGAAGTCTATGGCTCAAAGGAGCATGCATCCTTCCTACAAATGTGTCTAAGATAGGTCATGGATGATGCAACAACCATAATATCAAGTATTAGGGCAATTGCCCTAATGGGGTTGAGGGGCAGTGCCCTTGTGGGGGTCTAGGTGTAGTGCCTCTAGTGGGGTGCCTCTAGCCTCTGGGTAGTCGAGGGGCAGCGCCCCTTGTGGGGATTTGGGGGCAACGCCTCTAGCAGGGTCGAGGGGCAGGCCCCTTGTGACCTGGGCTACGCTCATCGGCGTCGGGGAGGTTGGGACCCACCCAATTTACTCCGAAACCATACAAACCTTCATGGCGTACATCATTTTAAATTCACAATAAGTAAAAAGAAAAAACAAGTTTTAACTTTAAATTTCAAGGAATTTTTTGCACTTTTCAAACCCTGCCTGTTGCCGAGTCTTGCTGACAAGACTCTCCTGGACTCAGTGAGTCTGGTGAGTCCACCAAACTCGGCGAGTCCAACCAAGACTGGGCAGGACTTGGCCGAGTCTGAGTCTGAACCCCTAGGACTCGGACAGGGTGACTCGACTTGGGACTCGCCGAGTCTTGGCAAGTATATATATATTGCTCCTTCTTGAATGAATAATGGTGCCTCTTCAAAGAATCGATCTGCTTCTAAGACATGCGAATCTGCTGTTAAGTCATGTGAATCTGCTGCTAAGGGCGAATTGGAATAAGAATGAATTGTTGTACAAATGATGTGAAATTGCTTTCCTTATATACAAGGTTTAGGCGGCCTCTTCTCTAGGTCGGCCTCTTAGAAAAATAAAAAATAAAAAATATAACTTGTAAGACAAGGCCGAACTGCCTTGTACAAGAATAAACCAAGGAGAAAATATCTCCCGAAGCTACCAAACACTAACAGATCCCTGCCACACTGAATTAGATCTCAAATCCTGTTCAAACCGGACCTGGGTCTGGCAACTTGTCTCATGGAATAGGTAACATAGTTAAAAAATAATATTTGAAAAACAAAAGAAAACATCCAAACTTAAATAAAATAAAACTACATTATCGATTGCAGCAGCTGCAAATGAAGATATGGTTGCTGACCTAAAATATGGTGTGGCATTTTCCCATATGCCAAAGGGTGTAGGCACCTCTGCCCACAATAATTTGACCCAGTGACTTTATATGGGAAACAACAATTCAGAAAAATATTTGTTCTCTGGGATCGAACAGATTCATAGCAACACCAAAATATGGCTTTTCCCTTTCCACACAGTAGGTATTCAAAACCCTAGGCAGACAAAAAAATTGCAGGTGAAGCGAAAATTGATAAAAATAAATCAAAAGTTGCAACTATACACAATTATGGTGATTTTATTGCGATTATATCACAATTATGCAGGAAGAAAGTAGTAATAACACGCTGATAATGATTTATTTAAAAAATTGTAATTTTTTAGGGGAAAAAATCATAAAACCTAGTGATTCACAATTTTTTTTTGCGATTTCTGCTTCTATGAAGTGAACCATTCATGGTCATGAGAGATGGATTATTGTGAACCACTACTCATTAATTGTGGGTTGATGAAAACTGATTTGAAACCATGCAGTTGAATCTGGATAAATCATCACATAATCCATTAGATTAACAGTATCTTTTAAATTCACTGCATGCATGCTTAACAGTGACAAATAGATATTTCATTAATAATTTACTTGCATAACATTTGATGTTGCAACCTCCTAAATAGTATAATTGTTGCCTTTCTTCTTTCCAAAGTAATATACAGGTCCAAGGACCATCTGGGGAGGTGACAGTTTAATTGCTGTTTATCATAATTGAACAGTTACACCCAAGTTTATTTATGCTTATTACCACGCTTGTTTAGCCTTACAAACCAATGCATTTTGCTGGCTAGGTGCTTCTAAAACTTGTTGACTGTCCATGATGGATTTGGTCATATTGTCAAACAAGGTTAGTTTCCGACATTAAAAGCAATTCAGTTTGCATCATCTTGTCCTTTGGTGTATGGTAATCCCCAAAATGGCCTTACTAATGTTTAGGATTTTTAATCAAAGCAAATATTGCATCTTAGCTCTCTCCGTTCATTTGGGGAAACATGTTTGTCCTTTTTTTAATGTCTTAGACGGAAAGAAGCTTCAAGATGTATCTGTATATCTACCCTTTTGTCAATATCGTCTAATTGTGAGTGGCACAGCCTTTTCCAAGTAAGAAATTACCTCACAATTTTATATGGCTTCCTTAAAACACCAAGTTACAGAATTTCAATTTAGACTTGTATTTGTGATTGTCCCAGTGTTCTTGGCCCTCCAGAGTGAGAAGTCTTGTTCCTTAGCAACATTTGTTCACACTTGCTACTATCAGTCTCACTTGAGCTTGAAGGATTGACAAATTGGACACAGTTTGAGAGGCATTTGAGAATTTGAAGCTTGATAGATGGCACTTGTCAATAAGGCTTCCCAGCTCCGCTTTCCCATCTCTTGCAACAGTTATTCAATGTAACACAGATGTCTCTAAACAGTTGCTGTTGAACGTGTTTTCCAAAACTCTGCTGCTCATTGGTCAAAGCATTGTCATATCCTAATTCTGTTCTTTTTCCAACATGCGTTTAGTTCTGCTTTCATAACTTTGTCCTATGGTTATCTGATCCTCCCTTGCTTAACTTTGCTTTACAGTCCTCTGAACTGGCCTTTTTCCCCCATCTAAGTTCCATGATACTGCTCTTTTGGAACTGCGAAAACAAGGTGGGTCTTGTTTTCTTAAGGTCATGTAGAGTTATGGGCAAGTAAGTTGTAGGTTAGTTTATAGTAGGTGGAATCATTAATAGCATATTGGTTTGATAATATAAGAAAAGAAAGTAAGGTTTTCTCATACTTACAAAACATTAAGTGGAGGTTAGAAATGGCAATTGGAATTTCTTGGCCTGTTCTGTGATGCATGATGCTTTGGGGGTGTGAACATCCTGGTGGATTTTCCTGTACCATACAATATCTGCAACTGCAAACTCATCCACAGGAAGCTAGAAACCATCCTTAAACTTTCCATAAATATTGTGTGAACGTATTATATCTCTATGTTATACAGTTGTGATACACTTTATGTAGTCAACATGACACCAAAGTTCCAAACAGTTCTCCATATCCTCTTTGAAAACACATGATTAACTAGTTGGATCTTAGAGGAGATGCCCCTAGGGAGCTGTGGTTGTTAAGGAATTGTCTGTTCTGATACTGTAGTTTTGATAGATTCCTTTGCCTTGGATGCTATATGAGCCTAAACTGTTTATGTAGGTTGCAAAACATACCTTCAATGTCTGGGCTTTAGATGAATCTGGTTCTGCAATTGACATTAGAATTTTAGAGTTTCTTGCAATTTATAATCTAGGGGTGAACATGAAATCAGAAATCACATGCTGGGTCATGTGATGTGCTTTGCTCATGCTAGAGCAACACACAGATGTTATGTGAGCTACTTTGTAAATGTTATTTGCTTAACTGTTATTACATGTTCGTTACACTAAAGATAAATTCTGATCATAGTTAACCACTCATTTTGAACCAATTTTTTTTACTGGCTTAAGAGGTGGCTAGTAGGCATGTTTTTATTTTTTATTTTAAAACTACAATTTTAATTCATATGAAAATAATTTTTAAATTTTAAATTGAAATTATGAAAGTTTCAGGAGCCTTTGTATTATCTTTTTGGATGTTGGTTATTATTTGGCTGGCACAAATTCACTATACTTTTCAGATTCAATTGCTAAAATAATTCAATCTATTATAGCTTTTATGGGGCATCTACTATAGTTAGTTTTTGTCTTATGAATCACAATGTTTGAGAAATGTGCACTGGAAGCATTGTGCGACTCTTTCCATCCTCTTAGGTTCTGCATGTCTGCAAATATTCTTATTATTTGGTTTACAACTTTACAGATATCACCTTTGAACTTAATAATATTAAATATAGATTATTATTTGAAACACATTTTAGAACGTTAGCATGGCTTATGAAAAAGAGTGTAATTTTTTAAAGATTATTGGGTTTCTCATGTATAATTTAATCTAGATTTATATTTTATTAATTGAATTAATTGCTATTAATGTTTTAAATTTAGTTAAATAAATTTATTAATTCTATTGTTCTGCGGAGGCACATTTTTTACACACCACATCAGCTTGGAACTTTGGGGGTGAGTGGATGCACATGAAATTTTGAAGGCCAAGATTATTACGTCTGAGCTGGCTATTTCCCCACAGGTGTAATCATAGGGATTGCCACTTTTGTCTTTTTGATACCTTTCGGCACTTCCCATGCTAAGATAGGGCTGTGCTAGTACAAATACAATAGTAAATTTGCTGTATTATTATTATATCGTGCATACATAAGGTTACAATTCTTTTCATTGTTATCTTTAATGTTTTTTGAAAGATTGAAATAAAAAATGTCACAGAAAATTTCTAATGTCTTATTATATTGTATATTAATCAAAGTAGTACAACATTATGCTGAGAGGCTCTTTCTACACCGGACATCAACTTGGATTGTCAGTTTGTGGGTGCGAATGCATTGATAACATCCAAGGACGACATTGTCTTGATATGCAAATAATAATAACTTATCAAAGAAGGTAGTACATTCAAGTTTCAACATGGATTTGACGTGTATAATATAGTTTTGGTCATTTGTTCATTATCTGAACCAAACTGAACTTTAAAACAAATCCAAACGTCCCGACTTTTATTTCTCTTATTGACACCAATTTGTTTGAACATGGCAACTATGATTCTGATACATAATACATTTATTATATTAACAGTACTCTCACTGCAATAATTTTTCTAAATCTATTTTACAATACCAGTTTGTCTTAAATATTTGCTCCTTGGCTTGCCTCTAGATGTGCATATGTATACGCAGTAACATACAACATTTAGATGTACATTATCACATGCATTTTCTCAAGGTTTATACAGTAATGTTAAGATAGACAGTTACTAACTATTTTTTGCAGGATTGTACCCATTCAAGCAAAATCTTGCAAGAACCTGAATCCTTTAGGCCAGAAAATTCCATGGAGAAGAGAACTGAGGATCCTGTCAAGGGTAGCAGTGACTTAGGCCAAAATGCTGCAAGCAAAGCTACAGATGTGCCTAACAGTCAGCGGAAAGAAGGTTCCCTAAAAATTAGGCTAAAAATAAGAGGTCCTTCTCTTCCTGTTGGGGCTACCACATGACATGATCAAACAGTTGACAAGACATTTGTATCATATCAGGAAATTTTTTAATCGTGTACAAGTGGCAAAGACACGAGATGACACGAGATGTTCAGAGGAATCAAAAGTGGAAGGGTATTTAGCAACTTTTATTTCATACTGAAGGCTCCTGTACCTGATATGGGATCTGACTAACCATAGCCCCCTTATTTTAAACACAATTTTTTTCCAACCAATGGACTAGCAGCATGTTACCCATATGTTTCGTGTACAGAATTGAATTGATTCATGACTGCTGCTAAGAGTTACTTGAGGTGTTACTCTCCTACGGAGAAGCCTCTGCAAGGGTTAACATTTTTCTTATTCCAGTCTTAAGTGGGATGGCCTGCCAGATGGACAACTTACAATAGAAAGAGGTCAACAGTTTCACATTCTCATTTGAAAAAAATCTTATTATTTTAGCACAGAGCTGTTGGGTAGAATGTAACAGCTAATACAGCAGGCCATACTGTAAAATAATGCTGATTTTTCTTTCATTTTTTTCATGAAGCCTAAGAGGGGGCATTCCCCTATTCTATTTTTGTGATTTTCAATTTGAAGGTGATTCTTAGGCTCTATGAATTCTTTATTCTTATAGTGCAAGAGCACTTGAATGTGAATAAAATTCAAATTTGATGTAAACCAATGGCTTACTTTGCCAGTTGTCATTTATTTCAGCAGTGAAGGGGAATGAAAATGAAGTGACCTTTCACTGCAAATTTGCATTTCTTGTAATTCTCAATTCTGAAATAAAGCTCCTTACGCAAACAGGTCAATCTCACATTTTGGGACTGCAGAGACTGAGTTTTATGGTGCAACTGGGTTTCCATGCTTGTTAGAAAGGTTATGGGTTACATTTGACCCAACTTGTTATATTGTGATCTTTTGGTCAGGTGCATTAAGGTTGCTGCTTTATTTATAACTGGATTTTGGATCTCAATGCTGTTGATTTACAATAATAAAAAAAATTGTTTACTTCACACAAACATGAAAATATCTCCCATTGTGGGGCTGCACATGCAATGATTTATGGTGCAATTGGGTTCCGATTCCTAGTAGAAAGGTTACAGGTTGATGATAATCATTACAATCTGACAATTTTTGTGATCTTTTGATCAGTTGTAGTAAGGTTGCTGTTTTATTTATAATTGGATGTATCTCAATACTATTTATTGTGCTGGTTAATTACTTTTTAATTTTCTGATTGTACACACATTGATAAACTTTTTTGATAGTTATTCAAAATTGGTAAGAAAAGTTGTGATAGTATTTGCTGGCACCCCTCCCAAATTTTGCATTTCATGCTTGCAAGTTTTGCCCCAGGTCTTTCTTTTTGGCCATCATACAACACTGATCTGATAGCTCATAAATGGGGCACGTTGGTCAAGTCATGTTCAAAGACGTGTTTCACAACCATCTAAATCTGTCATGACTATTTAGTATTTATTTATTGAAAATTTTAAGTTTGAGGGGTGTTTGGCTTAGTGCCCATACTAGCAAAACTTTAGACTTTGCAAATACGTTTGTAATTTTAAAAAACTTGATTTCTAGGTCCACTTTTCGCATCTCCGCCTCCTTTGTTCTCTGGGCTTTTAGAGTCTGCATTCATGTATGCAACTTTTGTTAAGTTGCACTCCAAACCTTGCTTCTCACTTCTCTTGCTCGCGGACATTTGGAGCTGTATGCATATTTGCAACTTTTGCAAGTTGCACTTCAAACCTTGCTTTTCACTTTCTTTCTTGTGGGCTTTTTTGACCTCGCTTGCATGTGTACAACTTTTGTAAAATGCACTCAACTGTTGCTCTGCTTTCCTGCCTCCTTTGTTCCTTTCAGAACATTGGAGTCTCTAGCTAGCTTTGCAATTCTTGCAAATTGCATCCTAGGTTCTGCTTACCTGTAGTTCATCTTTGTAGACTTTTCACTCCTTACAGCAACTTGCACTCTTGCCCTTTGATTTATTTTTCTGTTGTTTTATCATACATTTTGCAAAGTGCTTGTTAAATTTTGATACCATCCAGTTTTATATCGTGGATCTCTTAGCTACTTGTTCACAATTTGCAAACCTTACAGTTTTGCCTTAGAGTTACACAATTTGAATAATGATGCTCAACTAACCTTTTGCATGACTTGGTATGCCATTAATTCCTTCAATTGAATGTGATTGAAACTTGTCAACTTCCAAATCATCTGAGATGTTGATCTCCTCGAGGGCATGAATTCAAATGCAAGGCCCATGTGCAGTCAACAAAATGGGTATGAGTGATTGCATAGAAATTAGTACTTGTCGGTTAGGTTGAGGGTGGAAAGAATGTTTATTTACCTTAAAGTACATATCAGAGGATCCAAAGAAGGTCGATTTGAAAATAGTGGTGTTAGTGATTGACATGGGTTGACTTGCAAACGACCTTTCCAATTGGGCCGAGATAGTTGGATGAGCTGTAATTTGAATGTTCTTTACAAAGATGCCATATGCAACAAGGGTTGGTAATTTTGTCACTGTTGTTTTGCAAGTGCCTCAAATTATTTTAGGGTATCAACCAATTCCAATTTGTAAGTGGAAAAAATACATTTTGTAAATAATAGGAAGGATGATCAATTGGCATAACTTTTTGTTCAGGTATCAAAATTTAGTGAACAAGATATCGTCAAAAAGTTGGTCCATGAAATTTCTAGTATTGTGGGTTTCATCACCATTTTTTTTTGTTGCCTAGTGCATTCTACGACTTGTCAAAGTCATAAGTGTTATTTTCACTTTTGAGCTCACAATTTTTGATTAGTTCCTCTATTTTTCACAATTCCGGTGGCATTGGATAAGCCTTTTAGAGCTCTTCACAATTATTCATGCACATTTTTCAGATTTTTCTCAAGGCATATTTTATTCAATTTTTTGTGTTTTGACATTACAGTGAATTATTTGGATGTTTTAGCTTTTGAGAAGTTTTTGTTTGCATGGGATGACTTGTTTTAGGCTGCTCTGCATGTATTTCCAACATTTTTCCCTATTTGGGCATTGTAGATATGTTTTGTAAGCACTTTCTCTTTTGTAGATGCACTGAGATAAAATGCCATTGTTGTATTTGTTTTTTGGGGATTTTGCACATTTTGTTGTGCCTTTTGTATTCACACTATGATATAAAGTGCCATGGGGGGTTGTATAGGCTTTTTGTTTTTCCATCACACTTTTGTCAAGTGTGCTTTTTCCACAACATTGAATCCCAATGATTCTTGCCTCATGCGTGTGTGTCTTGTTTTGCACACCCTTTTTTAGTTGCAGACACTTTTTGTGCACGTTCAATGTTTTTGGTTCTACTTAATAGACTTCTTGGTGACACAGTTTCAATGGACTTGTCATGATTCTCCCTTTCTGCATAATAGGGGGGTTTCTATTGTTGGTGCTAATGCTTCATTGGTTTTGTTTTTGGAATGATCTATGTATTTAGTTTTTGTTCTTATGTATTGGGTAGATGGAATGGTTGGTTACCCATGCATTTTGGTGAGATGAAACATTTACCATATGCACACTCGTTCATTCATGTTTTCTGAAGGCAACCTATTTTCACTTGATTACTATTTTTCAAACTATTGGTATTGTAAGATAAGGGGGATTTGCTGCTCACGAGTCTCTTCGTTACTACTGAATGAAGAAATTGCAAAGAATATCGTATAAAGAATAATTATTCAAGAAGACTGCTTCAGAATCCGAGCGAGTAGGGTTTCAAGATCTCTGCCTCAGAAGGAATAACTCTCAATCAGAGGACTATAATGCGGTATCAGGGCGCTAATGCGACATGCTGGAGTCCAAAGGATGCGTTGGCGTCTAAAGCAAACAATGAACTAGAACCTTGAACGAAGATGCCAAAATCCTACTGTCGTGCTCAGATTCGAGGTCTATTCAACAGATAGATGAACAAAAAGAAGGAAATGCTAAAAGATACAAGGGAGAGTCAAGGATAAAATTACAACTGATCGAGCGCTTGAAACCTTTCTCCAAGCCTCACTTAGACAACTTGCATACAAGACAAACAAGGGAAAATGTTGGGGCTATTTCAGGGCTTGCCGCAATCAAACCCCCGTTTTGGTGTTCCCACCTTCACGAACAACCAGATAGATAAAGAGTAAACAAAGTAGACAAATAAAGAGTGGTGAAAACAATCCCCGCTTAAGGAGGAGAACTCACACCACATAATAGCAAGTAAATAAAGTAATCTATTCGCAAATATATAAGAACAAGAGAGGGTTACCAACAGACTTTGACACCCTCTTGAATGCACAGACACATCGTTGAATGCTGGCAAGAGAGCTTTAGTTGTTGGAGGGACCTCAGTCCGGCATAGCTTTGCTTGTAGAAGTGATATTGCAAAAAGGATAAGTAGAGAATGGAGAGAGGTTGAAGAAGTATGTGAAAGAACCCCCCAAAATGAGAGCAAGAAAGAGAGTTTGGCAAGGGGAGCCATTACACTCAGGAATTTGACTGCATGGACACATTTCATGAGTCAAGATTATGAGATTCTTCATTTCAAACTTGTAAAACCACCAGGATGCTAGTGTGCCGCACAGACGTCTGCGCACTTTGCAGGTGTCCAACTTATCAGTTTTCGGGAAATGAGATGGCAAACTGTTGTTGCTTCATCATTGGTTCTCATGGGGTTGGAATTGCGAAATTCCGAACCACGAGGTTTTTATCATAAATGCGCTTAGGTGTAATAAATGCAAGGCAAAGTCCGAAAATATGAAATTGCCTGTTGGGTGCAATTTTGTGACAATACATTTTTCCCACACTTTAGTGGGCTCAATTTTGGAAAAATTTAGCCACACTAAAGTAGAAAAGAGAACAAACACAAAAAATTGAAAATTTTACAGATTTGCATTGCCAAAAGGATACTGTAGAGGACATAGAGGTTGAGCAAACAGGTACAAAAGATGCCCACAGTAGTAAAAAACAACGAACATACAACACTTGTCATGAAAACGTGCACAAAATTTGATTATGCAAAACTCAAATTTTAAGTCCAAAAAATCAGAGGAAACCAAGGCAAGAAGAATGATCAAGAAAAAATTCAATGGTTTGGAAGAAAAATATGGTAATGAGGTGACTATATGCCCCCTCCCGAGTTTTCCCCTAGCCTGGTGGGGTAAAATCAGGGAAAACGAGGGAACCATGATTGTTGAGAAAAATGGGCCCTGAGGGGCCTATATATACCTAGGTGGGCCTCTAGAAGGGTAATTTTCACTAATCGCGTGAGTTTTGTTGACTTTTGTGAGAGAAAAGTCAACAAAATGCCACGTAGACGAGAGTATGAGGATCCTAGACTGGACCAACTATGGCAGGATGCCGTCGAGGTTCTCGAGTTGGACCAGGTGAGTCTTCAAACGTCATTTTTAATGCATTTTTAAAGATTTTATATAGGTTTTAGAGTAAACCACAACACAAGTGTCCTAGATACACGCATGCGTCCTCCTCGCACGCTAGCATCTTGCTGGCATGTTGGGGACTCATACGTGCACTAGAGTCTGCCAGCTGCACTAGCATCCAACCATCTTTAATGACGAACCTGGGATGACATCGTGTTGCACAGACATCTATGCGGCACACTTGCGTCTTAGAGGCGTTAGCATTTTTCAAATTTTTTTACATCAAGTGGTCTGACTTGAATTTTTTTACCTTTTGCAGGATTATCTGGAGATCAGGGAGCATTTTGGTGGGCGGGTGCTATGCCTTGTTCGAGATCAATATCAATGCCTTTTTGATGATGAGGAAGTCCTTCTACGGCGGGTTGCCCTATGACATGTTTATCACATGCTAGAGATGCTATACCATGACCGTATATTGATGGCGCTGATGGAGCGGTGGGATGCCACCATATCGATGTTCCACCTCTCGATGGGTGAGATGATCGTCATGCTAGAGGGCGTGTATCGCATCCATGGTCTTTGCATCCACAGGTGGAACTTGTCACTATAGATGATTCACATTTTGTTCGGGAGCGGGCAAACACGGTCTAGTATTGCTTGTCACACTTACGGTGGTGAAAATACATGTCTATTTATACCTGCTGGTTCGAGCATGGTAGTGTTGTGGTGCCTCTCTTGCGACAAGTCATGGTCATCACTGTGGTTGCACGAGTCATGATAGATGCACGGGGATCTCACTTGCATGGGGGCCTTGTGCACACGATCAGACAGATGGAGTAGTACATGACGGTCTATGCATGGGGATGGAGCATGCTAACACACCTGTACCATGAGTTAGGAAGGTACATGCATTACGAGTTCCGAAACTTGATCACATGCACCTTATTATAGGTGTGGGCCTTCAATCACCTCACATGCACATGGCTAGTTGGGTATCCCTAGGTGTGGAATTATTTAGTGCCTATGGCTCATTGATATGAGCTGACCAGATAGTGGAGGCACGACGATTTACAGTTTTGGCGGCTTCAGTTTGACACATTGAGATCAAATCAGATTAGATGGTGACCCTATAAATGGTTTCAATGGGTGGATGATAGCAAGTATCTCAGGAACCTATAACTTGACCAATTTTTGCTAGGTCACATAGATTTTGTTATCATGCCCTCTTAGTGGAGGAGGGTTATGTTGCAGCTCAGAGTTATCCAGATCATCCACCCCTAAGGTCACTTCCTATACATGGGCCGTGAGGAGTGTGATGTGATTGGGAAATTGTCGGCAACCTTTGATCACAAACATCGTCCCTTTCGATGATGATGAGGCCAATCGAGACCAGCTGAAGGCACACTCAGTTGATGATGTCGGCTTGGCCAGAGGCTTCCGGACTTGGTGGTTGACACATCGCCCTGCACCAATCTTTTCAGCTGATTCCCTCAAGGGGGATCCCGACCTTCAGGGTGATGCACCACTAGTGTAGAGGTGGAGGCAGAGAGACAAAGATAGAGGACAGTAGGAGGAGGAAATGGTGAGTACAATAGATGCGAGGGCGAGGCGATGGCGGAGGATGTCATCTCCTCCACCCCTTGTCCCAGTCTCAATAGTGGTACTAGCACCTTTCGTTGATCTAGCAGTGACTTTGATGGCTTTAGGGGTGACACTTGATGTGAGCGGCGCAGGTGTTAGCGTCGCTCCACCTAATCCACACTGGCAACTAAGGGACCCAGGTACAACATTTGTTGAATGCCATTTCATTTCAGTACTTTCAGTTTTTTATCTTATGTATATGCTTTTGTTTTGGTTTTATGTCTATACATCTCATGATACTAATGGGTCTCTTCTCTTTGTGGTTGCAGTGGACACAAAGGGATGGATGGACTAGGCTTATAATTCAATGTATATGAGAGGTGGCCCCTACTGTGCTAGTCCAAGGGTCCATCCTAGATGTGTACTAGCCAGTCTTAGCAAGGCGACATGCCCACCTCTTCGAGCTGGCCGCGTGTCTGAGGATGACCTATGAGGAGGGACATGTGGAGATTGTATAGTAGACTATCGATGCTACCATTGCCAGGTCATAAAGACACTAGGTCTCGGCGGAGTTGCAGGTCGCCCTATTCGAGCGAGACGTAGTCGTGATGAGAGTAGATATTGTTGAGCAGACATGTGACGTTATGTAGAGTCAGCTCGATGGCCTTGTAGGGTAGGTGACAATTGTGATTCCAGTAGGGGACCAACAGCTACAGGATGTGCTATGGCAAGTTGAGCTTTAGATAGCCTCCCTTTAGGGAGAGATTAGAGGGCTATGTGCAGTGGTATCCATCCCCCGATCGCACAAGTCCCGTTTCGTCTTGATTGTCGAGCCGCAACGACAACCATCAGACCCAGAGGGCTCAAGGAGCCACGCACTTGGGGCGTAGAGATCCCATTTTGTATGTCATTTTTGTAGTGACGATACATATTTTGTAGAGCATTTTCGATGTATAGACATTGATACATATATACAACTACCACTTACTTTTTGATGATACTGACACGATACACATGTACATGACATTTGATATATATTTATACATGAGATACTGATTCTGACATCATGGTGTTCTTTACTTCATGTGTATGCTTCTTTACTTTCATGTATGATTATGTGATGGATGTTGTATTTATGGATGTATGTTAAATTAGATTCTATCATGATTTAATAAACACACATGGATGTATGTTAATTAAATATAATGATGATCTAATTTCTTAACCAAAAGATGTAATGTAATGCATGGATACGTAGCATAGTAAAACACACGCATGTATGTCTCTCTCACACACACATGGTTACATAATAAAACAATTTTTTTTTCATAATGTGTTGATGAAGGGATGCTAGCATACGTAATGCTGCAATCTCCAAGGGGGTGAACATTACACGTGTGACACATGGACACTACACGTAGTATCGATGAAGGTGCATTGCATTAATGGGTTCTTTTAGAGGTGTCCCATCCATAAATGACAATCCATAGGCACCATAACCATACACGAAGATGACAATGTAAGGGCCTAACCAATTAGGACTGAAATTTCCCTTTTGATCAGGTGACACATTTACATTTCTTTGATTCTCATAAAGAACCAAGTCACCTAACTTGAAAGTCCTAGGAAGAACACCTTGATTATATTGTCTAGATAGTGATCGTTGATAAGCTTTAAGGTGGTCGAGAGCTTGCAATCGAAACTCATTGATCATCTCAAGCTAATGCAAATGATTAGATTGATAAGTCTCGTCATCAATTAACCCTTTATGGGAAACCCACAAAGACAAGATTTCCAACTCCAAAGACATGATAACTTCAACATCATACATGAGGTTGTAAGGTGTTCCCGTCATCATATGAACACTCGTGCGATAGGCCCACAAAGTATACGTCAATTGAATGTGCCAATCCTTACCATGTTTATTTATTTATTTCCAAAGAATAAGCTCAAGAGTCTTATTAGACGCTTCTGCTTGGCCATTGGATTGGGGATAATACAGTGTAGAGAATCTATGTTGAATATGAAACTTCTCCAAGAATTGCTTCACTTCCTTATTCTTAAATGGTGTGCCATTACCAGAAACAAAGGTGGAAGGAAATTTGAAGCGAGCAATGATGTTATTTTGAAGAAATCTACAAATAGCTTCAGTGGTCATGGATCAAAGCGGGATAGCTTCAACCCATTTTATGAAGAAATTGGTAGTGGTAATGATAAATACACGTCCTTTAGAGGAAGGAGGTGATATCTTCCCAATAATATCCAACCCCCATTTTGCGAACGATCAAGGAAAGGTCTGATTTTGCAATTCTTGAGCAGGAGCATGAATAAGACAACTATGTTGTTGACATTACCGACACTTCTTGACAAAATCAAAGGAATCTTGTTCCATCGTTTGCCAAAAATATCCCATGTGAATCAATTTTCACACTAGGGATTTACGATCAAAATTTCCACCTCCAGAACTTGAATGGGATTCCTTAAGGGCAAGGGGTATTTCCTCTTTAGTGAGACATCGAAGAAGCAAACCATTATAAGATTTTCAATAAAGAACATCTGATAAGACAACATAATGGACTAAAAGTTTCTGTATCTGAGTGCGGTCTTTCTTCATCCCATCATTGGGAAAATTTCTAGTCTTCAAATAGTTGTAGATGTTAGAGTACCATTCTCCTGAGTCTACATGAGAACACATGAGAACATTGGATTCAAGTTGATTGGAAACAATAGGAGAGCAAAGAATATGAACCACAAAGTGGTATTCTTTCATATCCTTATCTAAAGGCACATGGAGGCAGTGCTCGCCATGACATCCACATGTCGGTATTCTCTCCTAGGGACAATGTCTATTGTGAAAGAGGAGAATCGATCAAGTACAAAGCGAGGTCTCGATACCAAGACAACTTACTTTTCTTAGCTTGATAATTTCTCGTAATTTGATTCACAATGAGCTCAGAGTTTCCATATATACAAAGATGCTTTATGTTTAATGCAATCATGGCACAAAAGCTAACAATAAGGGCTTCGTACTCAGTGATGTTATTGGTGTAAGTAAACTCTAGTCGAAAGGAGGGACTGAATTTCCTTCAGACGAGATGAAAACTACACTCACCCCAGAGCTAGTTTGACATCTTGATCCATCAAAATACATATCCCATACGAGATCGTGGTTAATTACAAAAATATATTCATTAGGGAACAAGTCTAGACCAGGGAAGGAGCGAGGTGAATGAGTGTCTGCCAATTGATCATAAATCTCTTGACCTTTTATCGACTTTTGAGTTACAAACTTTATGTTGAACT
Source organism: Sequoia sempervirens (assembly GCA_007258455.2). Classification (NCBI taxonomy): domain Eukaryota; kingdom Viridiplantae; phylum Streptophyta; class Pinopsida; order Cupressales; family Cupressaceae; genus Sequoia; species Sequoia sempervirens. Next base: position 22,634 of record VDFB02159546.1, on the reverse strand, counting down.
CATAAAGCAACATTACCCACTTCACTAACCTTCCAGTGAGGTCAATAGTAGAAAAAAAATGCTTCAAAATATCATTTTTCACGATGACATGTGTTTCAACATGAAGAAGATAATGTCTTAACTTTTGTGTTGCAAAGACGAGAGAAAGGCATTGTTTCTCCATGGAGGAATAACGAGTTTCACAATCAACAAGGACAAAAATAATGCAATAGAGTACTCTTTCTCTTTCGACATCGTCATACTAATCGAGGAAAGCCGCCAAAGCATATGGTGATGTGGCAAGGTAAAGAAAAAAGGGTCTATCCTACATAGACAACATTAATACAAGAGGATTGGCTAGATAAGTTTATATTGAATCAAAAGATTTTTGGAACTCCTCATCCCATAGAAAGTGAACATCCTTTTTTAATAAACGAGTGAAAGGAAGGGTATGATTAGCCAATTGATATATAAATCTAGAAATTTCTTGAATCTTCCCTTGCAAACTCTACAATTCAGAAATGTTCCTAGATGGAGGCATGTTAACAATAACATCGATTTTGTTCATGTTGACTTTGATTCCATGATGAGAAACTATGAATCCAAAAAGTTTTCCTGCTTCCACACCGAAGACACACTTTAGAGGATTGAGCCTCATATTATAGAGTTGAATCCTTTCAAAGATAATACTTCATTAATGTAATTGATGACCACTAAAATGCCATGCAATACTAGAGGATAGTGTTAGGAAGTATAAAATTTTGTTGGAAAAAAATTTCTAATGTAAAGAATTTATGGGAATCTTTAGGTTGTAATACAAAGAGAGGATAGACTTAGCATTTGCCATATATGAGCTAACGACTATAAAAAAGGGGGACTAATGAGATAGGTTTGAATTTTAACATGTTTATTATGACATGAGGAAGATGCCATAAAATTTGAGTTCCAATGAGTCTATGTGCCTAGTGTTGTACCATTTTTCTTTTGATGCAAAGTTTGGGTATGTCTTAGGGACACAAAATTTCAAATTTTAAGGGATGCCAATGTTACAACTTCGAAATAAATGAGAGGATGTTTTATTTTGGTCATGCTATTTTAAATTGATTTCTTGTAGTGATAGGAATGTTGTGAATGTTTCTTGTCTCTTTGTCATACCACACCCTAATTATTGCTCTTTTGATTTTGTTAACCTTAGTTCTCATGTAAAGTAGTCTTACTAGAGTCTTTTCAAGATTACTGCATCTTTTCTTAAAGGTAAGTCTTGCTTTTGTGGGATTCAAAGTATACAAAACATTTTCCTTGGTGGTGTAAGTGGTCATTCTACTATCTTCAACTAGTATGTGGCTATTAAATATGTTTAGAAATATTTGAGGATTGTGGTTAAGGATCTTGCAAGGAAGATGGCCTCCTTTGTGATAAATCCACATTTTGGACTCTAAGAAGTTGAAGAAAAGTTGGAAGCTTGTCCTTTATATGTCATATTCTAGAGGAAGGCGACTTATCTTAAGCATCAAATCAAGTTTGGAAACTTGCATAAAGCTAATCGTGCCAATATTAGATCTAGCTAAATTGGTTAAAATTGAGGAATATAGGTACAAATTATTATTTTTTCTTTTTTGAAAGGCAAGTTTGCTAGAGAGAGTTTTTGGTTTGAATATTGAACTTGAGATGGTTGAGGATGATGATATGATTATATTTTATTTTTTATATTTTTATAGAGATTAGTTGGATTCTTCTAGTGAAGATCAATTGGTCTTAAGATATAGAGAGATAATTAAGGGCATTGTTCCAAGGAAGGTGAATGCTCTAATGTTTTGAAGTTAGATTTTCCTTTCTCTTTAGAGGAGGTTAAAAAGGTCATTGTGTCTTTAAGTGATGATAAAGCCCTTGATTTTGATGGTATGTTTGTTGAGTTTTATAAGCATAATATTGACCAAATCTTTCTTATTTTTCTTAAGTTATTTAGTGAGGTTGTTGAGGCTGGTACTCTTGGTAGGTATTAAATCAATTCCTAAATAAAGTGATACTTCTTTAGTTAAGAACTAGAGACCTATAACTCGAATGAATTCTTATTATAAAATTTATGCTATGTTGCTTGACTTTAGATTCAAGGTCCTTCCCTTAATAATATCCTCAACACATTGGACTTTTTGAAGGAAAATTATCATGGATAATCTAATTACTAGTTGGGAGAGTATGTGTTGGGGTAGAGACTTTTTGTAGGATGTGTGTATGGATTTGATTGATTTTGAGAAAGCATATGAAAAAAATGAGTGGGTGTTAATTTTGTTGGTCATAAAATCATTGCAATTTTGTGATAATTATAATAGATTTGTGAGTATTCTTTTTAAGATGCCAATGCCAAAATTAGTACTAATATTAGATGTCTAATACTTTTAAACTTCATGAATCTATTAAGAAATGATACCTTTTAGTTGCTTTTTTTTTTTTTAACTCAATAGGCTATTCATTATGTTCTTGGACATCCTAGTTTGGGTCATCCTTTTAAGGGGTTCTCTCTTTCTAATAATGAATCATTGTTGGAATCCTAGTTTGTTGCTACAATATTTTCTTGATCTTGAGAAGAGTAATTTTAATAATCTAAAAATGAGGCTTGATTGATGTTGTGTTTATTTAGGCACTCAAATTTCTTTTCATAAATTTGTGATACTTTCTTGGAAAGAAAAGCTTCCAAATTGGTTATTTAGTGCAAGATGGGAGTGGGGTGGTCCTTGCAATTAGGTGAGGTATCTTGATATTCATTTTGAATTGTCTCCTCAGAAGAGTACACGGTTTTAGGTTTTGGATAAAGTCAAGAGAAAGTTGTCAAAGTGGTAGGCTAATTTGTTATAAATAGTTGAGAGGTTTTGAGTTTGCCAAAATGTTTCTTATATTTTATTATTTTTCTTAGATGTATGTGTTTTCTCTTCTTATTTGGATCAATTGAAGAAATTGATTAGGGGTATTTATGGTCTACCAATCAAGGTGTTAAAAAGAGGCATGATATGAATTGGAATATTTGTTGTAGGTTGAGATTGAAAGGTGAAAGGGGTTGAAAATATTATTTTACATTGGGTGTCTTTATTTGCTAAGTAGGTTCTCAAGGCCTTAGATGGGTGTGATCCATGAAAGATCATGGTAATAAATAATATTGAAGAGGGGTTTCCTAAGGGAAAGTCTACATGGAAAGGTATTGGGTTTGTATATTTAATGTTTACTAATTTTAAATACCATGTTAAAGGAATTGTGGTGTTTGGATCTATTTAAAAGGCTTGGAATATTGCTATAAAGCATATTATCGATACTAGTATTAAGAATATTAAGAATTATCCTTTCTATATCCATTTAGGTCTATATGGTGGACTCTTGAGATTGATAGAAAACCTCATGTCCTAGACATATTTTTAAGTTTTTGGTCCTATTGTGATCAAGCAATCATGAAACACAAATGGAATGAATTAAACAAAAAAATGAAACCTTTATCTCATACTCAATTGTCACCTTTTATTGAGCCTAAGAGGCAAGTTCACCTAAAATGAAAGGCTTAAAATAAGTCTTTTAAAAGCCTCTTGTTGCAAACTAAGGGTGTTGACATGCAAATATTTTGGATGAGAGATAGATGGTATGCTGATGCTCATACTAGCAACATAACCTTGCATTCATGAGGTATATAAAAATAGCTCACATGAGGGGATATTTATAGGTTTGAGAGAGGATTGATCAATTGGTAGGATTGATTTTAGAGATCAAGGGTGGATATTTTTTAAGAGGTTTGGAACTATGAGACATTCAAGTGGAACTTTGTAATTGGTGTAAAGAGGAGCTCCATGATTCAAGGGGATTTGATAGATGATATTTTCTTAGAAGATGATGGATGAAAAGGATAAAAAATGACATTTTTGGAAGAACAAAAAGTCATTTTTGGATTTATGTGAAGGGTCAAGATCTTCTTGATAAAATGGATGGATGAGATTGCATGAGATATTTTTTTGGAGAAGTAAGAAGCATAGATCAATGTACATGAAAAGTACTTTTTGGACATGTGTATTCTAGGAACTTGGGCAAGATTTTCCTTGATTGATCATCCTTTGACTTGTACAAATGATTAACTAGATTGAATAATTAATTTTAGTGTACTAATGTGATGTGAGGGAAAAAAATGAAAACTAAATAAATAAATTTATTTACTTAATTTTTGAATGAGAATGATGAGATTAAATAAATAAATATTGAACTTATTTATTTAAGGTTGGACATTAGAAGAATGAATGATTAATTGAATAAATAATCTTGATTTATTCAATTAATATTAGAAGAAGAGAGATAATTAATTACATTATTTAATTAATATTGATAGAAAAATTAGGGCAATTAATCAAATAAACATAATTTAATTAATTAATTTAGAAGTGATGATATGAAGTGGATTAATGATATAAAAATTGTCGAGAGATGATATTAGGTGTCTAAAATTTGCTTTACTTTGACACACCATTACAATTTGGAAAAAAAACATTATTTCAAAGAGAAACAAAATAGAACACTTTTGAGATGAAAATGATTGTTGATATGCCTTACTAAGTAGGAAAAATGATGTTAGTAATATGGATGGATGTGTAGTGTCATAAATTGTCACCCTTGACAATTTCACACTAGGTTCGACACCCTCTTAAGTGCATGTACCTAGTTATGCTTATAATTTACCCGCTTAATATCGATTTTTAGGAAAGTGAATTAAATCCTTATTTATTGGACTTTTGAAGAAATAGAAAGGTTCAGAATAGAGCATCCAACACCCTTGTCCCACCTAATCATATCCTAAATTTTAGATCTTAGTATCAGCCTCAATATATTTAAGAATTCAAAATTCCTTTGTCAACCTATCTTGACGGTTAATGCAAAATATGTTTAAATCCATATAATTATGATTTATTCCCTCCATTTTAACATCTAATCAATTTGATATCTCTTTGGAATAGTAAAGAAAATTAAGGAAATATCAAGAGCATAATAAGAAAAAGATCAACACAATTACAATTAATTACAATCTGCAACACATTAGAAAATTCATGTTCATGTATTGTAAGATGTTTCATGTTTATATTTATTATTCTTCTGTGCACTAAAACTTGTATGATCTCCAAGAATCCTCCCATTTCTCCTTGTATGTGATGAGATAAGTGACTTCAGTCCAACAAGGATTTCATATTTGAGTGGTAAGTTCTAGTTGTGTTCTTTATCATTCATATTTATTTATTTTCCTCTGCTCCCCCAAGAGCACACACTATTTACCATTATCATCATAACTGTTGTGGAGGTGGAAACACCAAAATAGGGTTTGACCAAGGTAAGCCCATATATGACACAACCCTTCTCCCCTTGTCTATCTTGTAGGTTACATGTATGAAGTTTACTAAAGTGGATTTGAGATCTCAAGGCTTCAAAATCCTAGTTCATGCATTCATGTACTATTTATCAATAAATTAGGGCAAGCTGATTATTCACACACTTTCAAACTTTGGATTTAGGTTTTCATAGTCAAAGACTTTCCTAGAGACTATTGTACCTATACTAGCTACAAAACCATAGACTTTAACATCTCTAGATTAGGGAACTTAATGCCCCTGCCAATTCAACTCCCAATTTGAATGTTAGTTTCTTCTCTATCTACATTCTCTAGATTTGCTTCATGTTTTTGTCTTTTTGTTCTATATTTCCAAGATTTTGTAACAATTTTTCACTTTGGTATTAATTCACCTAGTTCACTACATATTGCAATCAATCATTACACCCACACATAAACGAAAGGGACAAAAACCCTGACCAATCCGTTTGGATCTCCCTTGAGGACATCAGGCAAATAGTGTCTCTTGGTTAATTTTTTGTCCTTCAATGTTTATGGTGGAATGAGTGATTTAGGTTAGGGTGTTTAGCCTACATCTCATTTCACCATCTTACATTTTGGTTAATCCAATTCCTCTTTTTATAATTGATTTAAAAAGAAATTTAAATAGCATATATTTTGTAATCTGATCAAGACATTAGGTTATTTGAATATATTATTGCTCATATACGCTCATTATATGTTAACATCTAAAAAAAAAGCATTGCACTTCTTTGATTCACCAAGCATCTAACATTTTCGTGAACCCAACTTAGACTATGTTTTGAATTTTTTTTTGATTTAATTGCATATTTTCAAATTTGATTAAAAAATTAAATTATTTGAATATATCATTTTTATATGTAAGCATTGCATGTTTATATTAGAAAGAAATAATTTAAATATTTTTTCTCTTTTTAATTATAAAACATAAAAACTAAAATAATTTGTTCTAGCATATTATTAACATATCCATCTTGTCATCACCTTTCTTCCACTTCTCTTATATCTTCTTTTTAGGAACATTTATATGTCTTGAAATTTGTATTTGATTTATGAGTTTCATGACCTAGTGTTCTATATCCAATACTCATGTGCGAAAAATTTATTGACTTATGGATTCCTATGTTGAGTTTGAATTTTTTAACTTTTTCAATCAAGGAACCATTACAACACAATCACCTTTGGATCCTACTCCCACTCTTACTTTACCAATGTCTTCTTCACCACAATCCCTTCATGAGTATTTGGGGTTGGAAAACTTTGTGGCTTATGTTCTCGAAGAGAAAATACAAGAGTTAGACCAAGACTTAGCTCGTCTCCAAATATACTTGAGTATTGAGAATTTAGTTGGAGAAGATGTCCATCTTATAGACAACCTTAGAAAATGGATAAACAATTCACAAGGCATATAAATTCTATGCAACCTAGCTCACATAGTGGTTTCAAACATTATGACAGTAGCTAGTTGCACAAAAATTCTCAACAATGCATCTCCTCAAACTCAAATAGGAACACAAGTGCCAACTCTCATGATCACATATTCTATTCCTACTTTCAGTTCTTTAGTCATAGCCCTTGCTACACAATATGGTAATACAATTGACACTAGTTTGGGGTTTTTATGTGGTAATTAATATAACTTTGTTCCACCTTCCTCAAACTCCCAATTTACTTCTCAAAATTTCAATCCAACTATTTCCCAATATATTCCATAATTCACTTATCAAAATAACAATACAACTATTATTAACACTACCCCTTCACACTCTACTAATTCTCAAATTCCCTCACCAACTGAACTTGTCATTAATCAAATTATCCAAAATGTGAGATCTTTGCAACAAAAATATCCAATGTGATTCAAATCCAATCCCATCATAATTCTCCATCATACCTCACTCATATCCCATTGTCATTTCAATTCTAAAATCTCTAATTTCAAAAAACATTGAAACACCACATTTTGAGAAGTATAATGGAAAGGGGCATCCTAATAATCATATATCAACCTTTAGTGATTTCCTCTTTGAATATGCTCTCTTAGCCAAGCTATTTCCTCAGTCGTTGAAAGACACTACCTTGGATTGGTTTTGTTCATTACCTAATAATTTGATCCATTCCTTCTCACAATTAGGCAAGCAATTCTTCAACACTTACAAGTTAACATTCGAACCCGAGTCACATTAACTAATTTGGTTCACTACAACAAGGATCCAAGGAAAAAGGGACAAATTTTTTAGGATGTTATCAAGCCATCTAATCTCAAATATCATATTTCCTTTCATATGCTGATGTGCAGTAATTTTTCATTGGAAAATTACAACCACACATACAAGATAAGATTCTATCGATGAGATTACTTCATTTACACATATTTGAAAAAATATTCATGATTACCAACTATCGATTATCCAACATAAGGGATCATCCTCATAAGCTCTCGTTGGTCAATATGAGGCTACCCCTACTTTCAAATATCAATAATTTAAGAAGCGAAACAAAAAAATATTAAGAATAATTCACCTTATTCTTCTAATAAAATCCAAGCACATGTTGAAACTGTGACACCTTTTGCTATAACCCCCTATCAATTCAAACTAAGGGATTGATAATTTTCACAACTTTATGAATCCCTTCATTCCATCATGGTATAATTACTTAACAATAATTTTATTTAACTTCATCCAATTCATTCTATGGACATGACCAAACCTTTACCTCCTTATTATAACCTGAAAGCCTTTTATCAATGCCATCAAGCACTTGGACATGATACCAAGTGATATATGTGTCTTAAGCACCAATTTCAAGACCTCATTGAATCTAATGCCATCTAGGTGGTTGGTGTGAATGACAAAGGGAATAAATCTACCACACATCCTAATCAAAACTTACAAATCTTTACCAATCCATTACCTACCCATTGAACTAATCTTGTTAAATCATCTGTTGATATGTTACCCACATCTATAACCTTTGATCATAAAGATAAATCATTAGATAATATGGTTACTATGATATATTTTCACCCTCACCAAGAACATTCTAAACTCTTTCTTGATATCACTTTCATTAACATCGACACCTCTATCCATGCACTTAATGGTCCTTTTTATATTACCGCTAAAACTAATGACAAATCTACATGAGGAATACTCATTGATCCTATTCTTAGTGAATATAATCACATAAGAGTTCCTTTATGTTCATGGCTTGTACCAAGACAAGTATGAGAAATTATAAGTATAAGTCAAAGTACATGATGATTTCACTCCTACAATTGGTACCTTAACCCTTCATGTCTAGTTAGACCAAATATATTGGATGTTCCTTTCATCAATATTCCTACCTCAAATCAATTTCATGTGAATTTGGGTCATCCATGGCTCACTTCCATGAGTGTGGTCCCCTTTGTTATCAATAAATGTCTCAAGTTTCCATTTGAAGGACATGTACATACTATATATCATAGTGGGTTTAAGCCTTGTCTCTTTGTGGGAACTTTCCCTTGACTACTTTTGGCCATAGCCAACCCAATTCATTTGACCCCATGAGGATTTTATCTTTCTATATTATTAAAAGTATTAAGCTAGAAACATTGGTAAATTATCTATTAACAATACCTCATCTACCATTTTGGTTGTTTCTCTCAAGGCTCCTTACTCTCCCATGGTTACGATGGTTGCTCCTATTCCATAGGTAGTGAATGAACCACAACCTGGACCAGGTATCCTTCCCCAACCTTGAGTGTCTGGTATGTTGGGATATGGTGTTGTACACTATTACATACAATGTTATATTATAATGTAATTAAATAATTATTTAGTTGTGGTGTACCTAGGAGGAGTATTTAATCACACTAGGTAATTATTTGGAGACCACTTGTAAGTTGTATTGTAACATTGGATTATTATCTATTGTGTGAGAGACATGGGATAATATTTAATATTTTAAAAATATTTAATAAAGTGAAAACTTAGTATCCAATATTAAATGAGGGGTCAGTGGTTTTGTATTCACATGGTTTTTTGGTTCATAGTTTAATCTTACCACTTGGTTGTATTTGTGTGACTTTGTAACTATAAAAGCAAGCACATCTTTAGTGGTTAAGGTTGGATGGGTGAGTGGGCTGTCCTTATTGAGTCTTTTTGTGGAGTGAATATGTGAAGAATGACATGGGATGTGTTGATTCATGCTTGGACACATGGAGAGGCTTGATTCTTTAGAAGTATTCATGTAAGTGCATGCATTGTTTATTTTTTGAATAATAGATTGGGTATGGATGCTTTTGGAGGTTGGGGTTTTCCCTTTTGAGGGTTTTCCCAAGTTATATCTTGTGGCTTGTCTATTTTGATCTATGCATTATGGTTACTTTCATGCATGCTTTCTCTCATGGGGTTATGTAGGAAATGGATTAAGATTGTGGGTATGATGCATTATTTCCTAACAAGTGGTATCTATGCTAAGGTTCTAGCTATACCATCCTATCCAAGACCACAAGGTAAAAACTTGCCATAGTCTGTAATTTCTCACACTTTAGGGATTGATTTTGTTTCTCCCATTTCTTTAGATCCTAGAGGAAAGCTATACACTATGTGAAAACCTCCTTATCTTTTTGTCTCTCAACCTTTGGTGGTTCCTTTTGTTCCTCCTACAAAGGAATAAAAGGAGTTAATGTTGGGAAATACCCAATTATCCCTTGCACAAGCTCAAACTCGTACATAAATAAATTGAAATGTGAAAGAACATGAGAGATGATGTCATGCTATGGCTTTTGAACTTGCTAAAGGTAGTGAATCTTAACTTGTTGATCCTTATCTCATGCAACTAAATTTTGATGAAGTTCCTCTGCCTCATCCATCCTCATCATCACTTAACTTCACCCCACCTTTGTTGTCAAAACATGAACTTGAGCCTTATATTTCTCAACCAAGCCAAAGAATAAAGATTTTTCCACCTTTACCACCATCCAATCCACAAGATTATTCCATCCACCCTCTCAAATCTTCTCCAATGATTGATATTTCTAAAAATCACGTTAGAAACACTACTTGAAGGGCACACAACTAGAGACGCCAATCCCCTAAAGTATATGTATGCACCAACCTATTGGAGACATCAATCCCCTAAACAAAGATTTGAGCACTAACTCAATGAGTAGAACACTAGTCCTATTGAAATACAAAGATAAAGCTTGCAGATATTCAATGATGATTACATATTTTACAAAAGATTTGATCCTTCTTCAGACACTCTCTTACACTCATTATGATCTTCTAATATTTATGTGTAATTATTGAGATGGAAATCACATTGAATAACACTTGCTCTCTTGCTCACACACTTACATGATATTCTAACACTTATCATGTGAAGTGAAATCTAAATTATATACAAGATATCATATTAACAATATTTTTAAGTCAGCTAGGGATCCAAAATCAACCAGGACGACATAGGGTGGACCTAAATTCAAATTACATGAAACGTGTAACAGGTAGGTCCTAAATCAAATTTATTTTTTTCAATCCAATATGATGCCACATGATTCCATAAAGTCCTTAACTTAGACCTATTTTAACTCCCCATGCTATCTTTGAATGTTGCACACTACTAGCCATTGCTGTATAGTTCTTGAACACCAACTGGCTAACTGATAATCATAGTGACCCTTTTATCACTTCAATATTTTTTCATGCTAAACATATCTTATAGAATATTTGAAATATGATAGAACATGTGTAGAAATACTCTCCCTTTAAACCACATAGCCAAACTCACCTTCAAAGAAATATAGATCATGAACGAATTGCCAGAGAAATCTCTTTGCCTTGAGAAACTGACCTCAATTTTTTTGGATTATTTAATCATATATCCATAAATCAGCCAATTAAGTCAGTGTCATGTTGATTGTGGTGATCCTGTGGGATCAATGTTTTGTATTTGTGTTATGCTTGTATGTACTGTTACCTCCCCATAATGTGCTGCTTGGTGTGCATTTTGTTTTTTAGTTCTCTTTGGATGACCCTTGATGCTCTTGTTTGCACAAGGATACAAAGAGAATGAATTTGTTGTGATATTCTTCTACATGTACCTTCATTCTTTCATTTGTTATAAATTCACTTTTTACACCTTTTGTGGAAAATGCAAAGTGTTGGGAACTTTAGGTCTCTTCCATGTTGACCCAATATTTTTATTTGTATTTATATGCTCTTCCTCCCTTTTACTCTTTGTTCCTCAATATTTGGGGAATAATTTCAATTCAAAAATGATAATCTTGATACATATATCATTCATACTGAGCTCGAATATTTGGATCCTTTATGTACTATTACATTACTTTGTTGTCACTTGTTTGTCCTAGGGGGAACCCTCTTATCATGATGAATAGTTTGAAAACATACCACTTGGCATATGACTTCCAAAAATCTCTTGTGCCTATTCTGCATACACCACTCTTTCTTCCTTAAAGGTAGTTGCTCTCAGTTGATGTTAGCAATTACTTTAAAGTGAGGGCATACATTCCACTATGCACTTAATTTTCTTCAAACACTATGAGGTTGGTGATGCTATCATGACATATTGATAATATTTGTAGCACTTTATTAGAGGTACTTAGAAAACATGTTTTCTTGGCCTATAATTTATGGTATTGTTGACATGAAACTCAACTAGTGAATATTAGAATTCACTCACCTATGTTGTTTCTATTTGCAACTTGTAAGTCTCACTTAGTAAATATCAAAATTTACTAGCCTGTGGTGCTTTCATTTATTCACAAAAATCACCTAGTGAATATCAAACTTCACTAGCCTATGTTGTTTCTTGTGGGGCCCACTTGATGAATATTAGACTTCACTAGCCTATGGTGCTTCTAATTATTCATGAGGCGCCTAGAAAATATTAAAATTTTCTAGCCCATGAATTATGAATGCGATATTTGGTATGGATCCTAGTAAGAATATACAAATATTGCTAGTTCATGATTTCATACCTTTCATATTTATGTTTACCTTGTTTACTTCTTGTTTATTTCATGTTTACTTTATTTTTTCTTAGTATATGCTTCACGTCTTACATGTGTGTTTTCCTTTTATCTCAACATTGTTGTTCAATAGGATCCTAAGTCTAGGGGCTATCACATATCTTAGCTTAGTTCCATCTTACCTACTCAATGTTTTGACAAAAGGACTCTTTGAATTCTCCATACTTCAGTGTGTGTATAAACGTAAGTTGATAATCTCACTAAAGTGGGGGCTAAATGTAATGTCATAAATTTTCACCCTTAACAATTTCACAATAGGTTTGACATCCTTTTAAGTGCATACACCTAGTTATGCTTGAAATTTACCCATTTAATTACTATTTTTAGGAAATTGAATTAAATCCTTATTTATTGTACTCTTGAAGAGATAAAAAGGCCTGAACTAAGGCACCTAGCACCCTTGTCCCACCTAATCAAGCCCTAAATTTCAAATCTTGTTGTCGACCTCAAATGTTTAAGAATTTAAATTCCTTTGTTGGCCTATCTTAATGGTTAATGTGAAATATCTTAAAATTCATATAAATATAAGTTCTTACCTCCATTTGAACATCTAAAAATTTGATATCTCTTTGGCATCCTAAAGGAAATATGAAGAGCATAATAAGTAGGAGATCTAGAATGCAATTATAGTCAATTACAATATGTAACACATCAATAAATTCATGTTCATGTATTGTAAGATGTTTCATGTTTATGTTTATTATTATTATTTGCACTAACACTTGCAAGATCTCCAAGCATCCTCCTATTTCTCCTTGTATGTGATGAGAAAAGTGACTTAAGTCCAACAAGGATTTAAGATTTGATGGTAAGTTCCAACGATTTTCTTTATCATTCATATTTATTTATTTTCCTCTAATCCCCTGAGAGAATGTGATATTTATCATTATTATTGTTGACAATGGTTTTCATTGCAGTAAACAAATCGAATAAAATCTCCACAGACAAGACCGCGAAGAGCCTATCCTTCTTGAAAGATATGAAACAAAGACAACCTAAGAGAGAATTATGCATTTATAGAGAAAATATTGACTTATGTTTAATCCCAAGTCTTCGATAACCGGGTCATGGTTGCACTAGGGTCGTTCTCAAGTAATGATGTGACAATTTTCTATTAATCTCAAAGGGACTACAATTATTTTCAACTTTTCCAAGAATTACTAACATTTCACATAAAACTTCATTTCATCATCAAATGACATCATGAAATCAAAAGATTCAGCATAATATTTCATGAATAACACAAATTATTTGCTATCACTTAAGTAGATTTAGCATTAAACATTCAACAATTTCATGGAAAATAAAATATTTTCAACAAAACTATTTCCATTCACTTATATTTTTTGGAACATTTTAAAAAATATTAAACATATAATCTAAAATAAAACATAAAAATACTGAAAAAAAGTCTCTCCCAGTTATTCTCCATGGGTGCCCCAAAGAATTAATCAAAACAAAGCAAATCGCTTTATATTTCACTAGATTGCTTCACAGCTACGTATAAAATGGTGCAAGCTTTTAAAGAGGGGGTTTCGTTTATGGACATTGAATAGGTTCTGTATGCACCCTTAAATGACGCAACATATAGTCTTCTTTAGCCAAAATTACAAATCCAACTAAAAAATATACTTAGATAGGTAGCTATCCATAAAGCTCTGACATCAATTAATGTCTATGTGCATACAAAGTTTTACATCATAATGGTTCAAAAAATAGGAAAAAAGAACAAAACTTAAAAGAAGTTTTTGCTCCTCCGACATCCACAAATTATGAACTTAAAATAAAATGTGGGAGGAGATGACCTTTTATAGAAACAAGGCACTCAAAAGTTCAACTTAAAAGTATCTCAGAGAATCAAAAACAACAAATTAAAATGTGTCATGTGGCATGTGCCAACTGTCATCAAGAACATTCTAGAATAAGTCAAAGCTTTGACTTTGTCTACAACAATGCTTTTTCTTCATACTTCAGCACAAACACTTTATCTCCATCAAGGCTACCAACTTCTTTTCAAAATACCAGAATGAGAAACACCTACCAGAACTGGGATCAACCTACAAATTAAAACAACAAATAAACTCCATTACATTTCTGGTATCCGGTTCTTTCCGTATTCATTTATGGCTCTGGTTCTGGACTTCCTCCTTCTTTCTTTGATTGGTACTCTCAAAAAGCTCTTAATATTTGATGCATACGTTCTTTTGAAATCCTTTGTATTGCTCTCCAAGTAAGCTTGAGCCTGGTATATTCTTTAGTCACTTGAAGTATGACATCATCTTTTATGTGCTTTGTCTGCTTCATATTTAGCTATAACATTTCTACATAGTATTATTTCATCAATGACCTCCTTTGTCAACAATTAAACAAGATCTCTATTTATCCTTTCTATCCATTCCTTGAAAGCTTTAGCTTCCTTCTCCTCCTTCCCTAATGTTTGGGGATCAAAGCCTTGACGTGACAATACTTCAATAAATTCTTGATTTTCTCTCATTAATCCTTTTCACTCAATGGTGACTCTTTCAAATCCTTCAATACATTGTATTAACATGTCACCCTCTCATTTCAACTGCTTATTCCACTTTCCTAGCAATGAAATTTCAGGTTCTGCTATTATATTATTTTGTATTAACTCTTGGATATCTATCTATATGAGAATTTCTATATTTTTCCTTTCATCAATGACCTACTCCTGGCGAAATCTACATTCATCTTCAAATATTTTCAATTTCTCTGAACAATGGTATGCTTCTTTATATTTTATTAATGCATCTATAATAAATTCATCTCCTTGCTTTATCCAATATTCAATCCATTCCTCAAACATATTCATTCTATGACGAACTACAACAATGGCATCTACTTGCTCTTGTGACATTAGCATCAGATGTTGGGTCAGTTCAGCTTGTTCTTGACCAGATAAAGTCAGTGACTTAATAAAATGTTCCAAGGTAGAAACTCGTTATTTTAATTCTCTTTTCTTGTATTTATATTTCTGTACTTTGGCAATAGTAGCATTTAGATTTACTTTTATTTCTTCTAGTTCTTGCTGCCAAGATGAGTGTCCAAGATTAATACTTGTGATTTTGTACTCCTTAGGCGTTATCTCATGTCTATCCTTGTCATTGGTTGGAGTAGCTATCTGGATAGTTTTATTACCATTTGCATTCCTCTGTATGACATGCTTTGCCTTTGCTCTGCACCTTGGTTTAGGAGTACCTACTTCCTATATAAATTTGTTTAGATTCAGAGGTAATATTTCTACTTCCATTGGAGAAGCTAATTCTCTATTTAACCAATCAGGTGTATCATCATATTTTCGTACCTCTATAACTCTTTCTTGTCTCTATCTATTACTTGATTCAAGAATTTCATCTCTTTGACTTGACATATTTTTTGAAATGGGAATTTCTTTAGCAATATCTGACATAGACTTGGGATTAGTAGAATTCAACACTATCTCCTCTATTTGGAGACTTATATTTTCCTGTCTATCCAGATTTTCTGATTCTTATCTTCAAGTCTTATCTTAATTTATAGCTACACCAAGATTCTTTTCATTTTTAGTTCCATCTCTTGTGAACTGTGTAGCTTCTTCTAGAATTTCAGTTTCAATTTCAGTTTCAGCATGGCCTTTATCTAATTCTTCAAAGACCTGTGAGTGTTCATTAACATGTTGCACCTTCTCAAAAGAAAATTGAGAATCAAGAGTGTCTTCAACAACTCTCTCATCAGCAAGATTTTTCTTTTCATTTTCCCTTGTTTCATTTCAAGCACGCTAGGATTTCCTGCCTCTGAGGTGAGCGTTTCTTGAATAAATTCTTCTTCTTCAATATTTACAGGGTTAGTGTTCATATCTTGAATTTCTTCTATCACTGGGTGTACTATGGGCTTGTCTTTGGATTTCTTTTCCTTTACCTTTTCCCACATAGCACCCCATCTATCTACTTGTTCCTTAATTCTGGCTTCATCTTCCTCAGAAATTTCCTCTAAAGCCATAGGATTCTCGCCTAATGCTTGCTTCATACTAGCCATATTAATAGAAGGGAGGGAAGTGAATAATGCTGTAGCTCTTTGGGATGCAGACCTAGTTTGTGTACCAACATTCCTTGTTACTTCTGTTCCTTCATCAATAGTTATTCTAGTTCTGGGTTTGGCTGTAGAAGAAGATGCACCTTTAGGTCTTTCTTTTGATTTATCTTTACCTGTCTCTGCATCTTTCTATTTTTCTGATAATTTTGTGGAAACTTCCTGTCTCATTTCTTTCAGGATTCTTTCTTCAATTCTAACACCTGGAGTAACCTTACTAGTCTTTCTTTTCTTCTTGGTAGGCTCTCTACTTTCAAAAGCAGTTTCATCTCTTTTTTTTTTTTCTTATTTTATCTTCTGAGTAGATGGGTTCAATTCATCTTTCTCTTAAAATTTTGCAAAAATAATTAATCCAGTGTTGAGTATACCTTAAGACTAGCCTAGTAAAATCATCAATTGATGTCATGTCTTCATCATCAATATCTAGGTGTGGAATGGGTTCATCATATACCCTATCATCATTGTAAAATTGATTCAACACCTGACCATCATCTTCTTCCAATTGGTCTAGGATATCATAGAGTTTGAGCATTCGAGCAAACCCTAAAGTCATTCTTTCATACTTTTTCCTTCTGACCACATGCTTGTCTTCACAATTAAGCTAATAATCTTCTAAGTGAGGCACATGAGCATGAAAACCAGCTATATTTCTAGCAATATTTCCTTCAATATCATAGTACACTCTTTGGAGTGGAAATTCTTCAAAATGGTAGGTCCTCAGTTCCTCCTCACATAAATCAGTTACTTTGATTGCACTGCACTTATAATTTCCTATTGTGATGGGAAATTTAAAAGAGGCCTTTTTGCGAGCATGGCTATAAAGAGCCTGAGATGGTTTTAACTGTCTCACTAATTCCAATTTTTTTTTTTATCTATAGGATACTTGGGAAAAATAAATGGGTTTCCATCAAATCCCTCCACTCTGATGTAGGAGTAAGTTGGGAACTGTATGTACTAGCCTCCCATAGGCCAAATGGAACATTGTACTTCTAGGGATAATCTCTTAGATTTGTCACCTTCCATTGTTCTCACCAGTTTCATGGAGAACAAATCATTAAATTTTCTGTAATCACCTTTATACCCGTGAACAATAATTTGGGGTAAATGTGCATGTAGACACGTAAAATATACCAATTGATATTGTGCATCTGATCTTGACTTACTAACATCATTTCTTCCTGAATCATCTCTCGGTCTAACCATTTAATCAAACCTCCTTATCTGATTAAATTCATCAATATTCCTCTCTTAATTGAATAGATCATTTTATCTACTTAAGTCAATCTCTTTTGTTAATTAAATCAATCCATCTGATCTAATTATCCCTATTTAATTAAATAATCAATTTTATTTGATTAAATCTCTAAAGTCTATCCATTAAGTTAAATAAATTAAAACTTTATTTGATTTAATCTAACACCATCTCTTTTAATTAAATAAATCAAAATCCTTATTTAATTAAATAAATCAAAATTCTTATTTAATTAATCTCTTGTCATATTCCCCTCTTATTTGATTTAAATAAATCCATAAATTTGAGTCAAATAGGTCACATCATCTAACCTCTCTCATTAAATTAATTAACCCTTGATTAATTTAATCTCATTTCATGTCTCATCCTCTAGATAATGCAAGTTGCACATGAAAATAGATTTAATTCATTTATTAAATCTCTATTTTTCCTCTAAGGCATCTTTTGGAATATTCTCTCAATTTGAATTCAAAAATTCCAAGTCAACATGTACATCCAACAAGGCAATAAATTCATCTTACATTTCCTTTGCCTTGAGCCAAGTGGCATTTATTGCATTTTCCCTTCCCTCTTACATGTCATTTCAACAAATTTGAAATTCAAAATTATGCATTTATTGGCACAAACCCCAAATCCTGCACATCCTCCATCCATTCATAGCTTGAAAAGTGGCATCATGCCATTGGATGAATGTTAGTCCCACATTGCTAAAATTTGGACATTCATCCATCTTGGAATTCTATAAATGAAGAGCTCATATCCTCAATCCATCATCCACAATTTATGGAAAGTTACCATGCCCAAATATCCATCAAATTTCATCAATCATTCTTGAGTTCTTAGCTAGGTTTTTGCAGATTTTGGCTTGGAGCTCTCATCTTCTACCATCAAAGTGGATAAATCATCTTCAACATATCAAGCTTGCATCTTAGGAATTGGGAAAGGGCCAATTTTCACATCAAATTGGCACCAATTCCCCCATGGGATCATGAGTTTGCACATCTAATTAGGATTCAATCTTTGTTTTATCATTTCCATTGTGTTTTTTAATATTTTCTTCCTAGTTTGAATGTTGTAAATGGATTTCATGGGGAATCCTTGTTTTGGATTGCAATTCCTTGTTTAACTTATTTACTCATGTTGTTTTGTAGGTACCAAGGTTGGGGTTCACACATTTGGCGCTAGAAGGAGGGCTTGATATCATTCTTTCTCATCTTTTCTTAAATTTTTTGCATTTTCACTCACACACTGAAAATTCCAACTCTGGGAGCTCAGTGTCGCTGTTTTGGCACCGCCGACTCTTCAGTGTCGCTATATGGCACCGCTCAAAAATTAAAACTGCGACGCTGGACTCGTCCCTCCAAAATATTTGAATTTCAAACTCCGCCGCTAGACTCGTTGACTTGCAGGAATTTTCAAAATTTTAAAAACTGCGACGCTGGAAGAAAACTGCGACATTGGGAGAAAGTATGACACAGTTGAGCTCTCTGTCTCGACACAAAGTGACACTGATTGGTAAGCGGTGCTGTGAGGGCACTGCTTAGAAAACAAACTGCGACACAGTTACGAGTTGCGACGTTGGAAGACAGTAAAAAGGGAAAATTTAATTTTAGCACGTGTCTTTTGATTGGTGATCAATTTATATTCTGTTTTCTGGTTTTTAACTTTTGTATTTTCCAGAATCTGACTGGTTTTTCTCACTTGTAGGTTGGAAATCGAAAACGAAGGAAGGAGGAGCATGATGATGATATTTCATCCAATCAAAGTGTTTTTAAACACTTTAGTGTTTGTTTAACACCTCTTCAAGGGATTATTAACACTTCTTTCTTAGGATACTAACTTCCTTTGGGTTTAAAAGAATCTTTTTGTTTATTTCTTGCAAAGGGCTAAAACAAACAATAGGATCAACAACATACTAAAGTTTGTTTTTGGTTAAAAAATTGAACAAAATGTCTCTCACTTGTCATTTGGTGCTTAAAAAGAACTCACATTTTGCTTTGTGGATTTAAAAAGAACAAGTGTAACCTTATTTTTTTTGAGGGCTTACTTGAACTAAAGGCATTGAAAAAGGACATATGCGCTTCTCTCTAACTTTATAGCGATCTTGAGAATCAAAAGGCCTTTTCATGACTTTGGGTTGAGATAAAGCAATCACCTCCACACTTCGATTTGGGCTTAAATTGAACAACATCTTGTGTGAGTGTGAGTGGGGATTATTGCATTATATTCTCTCTCTTTTTGCCAACAAGAGTTGATCAAGTTACAAATATTATTCTTCATTCACTTTTGTTTATCCTAGAGGGCATACCTTGGGAAAAAGTACTCACCAAAGGGAACGAATCAACCGGTAACACTCTAAAGCCAAGAGTATTTCCAACCGGTATATAAATGTGGGTATTGGATAAACACCAATATTACATGTTTGATTCTGACAAGATGGATCGAAAGGGGACTCTTGTCGTATGGGTCAATCTCCACGAACGAAAAGTCCTTATTAAAACCATGTGCTAGAATTTTCCAAAAATCCTTTAATCTATTTGTTGGTGCAAAGCGTCGTTTGAAACCCACCCACCTTTATGGTCTTTTAGTAGAAATGGAAAACATGCTGGGAGTTTCATGGTGTTGATGCTTGGCTGCCCATTATAAGTGAAGTGGCGGAGGCAGTGGGGTCAAGCATCTAACCTGCTAAAGATAAGCGTAGGCTGGACTTGTCCAAGTGGGAATCCAACAAATATTGTCTTACATCCATAGGATTGTACTTATTCTTGGGTTACAAAATACATTTGCTTGATCGAAAACACCATGAAACAAACACTTAAGTAAACTATAGGGAAACCCTTGCCTTGAGTTCATCAAATTTCCACATAACATATCTTGTGGGGTTTGAAGAAATTGAGACATTGGACATCTTAGTTTGAAAAAATTAATCAAAGAAAGTGTTTGTGGTAAAATAAATCCATTAAGCAAAGCTAAGAAAAATGAACCTTCATGTGTGTTGAAGACCCACGATTTCTCAAAAATTTCCAAAATCCAAAGCAAAGATCATTGGTTCAAAATACGAAAAAATGTGTGTTCAAATTTAATCATTCTTTGGTAACAAAGGTCTATAGGAAGCATTTGAATGTTCTTCAATATCTAGGTCTAGGCAAACAAAGTGTCCATTTTAAGTTCATCTTAGGATCAAAAGCAAATCAAAATCCTTTCATCCATCCTTCAAAACATCAAAACAAACATCATCTCACCATCACCTTTTGGAAAATCTTGAAAACATCCTTATGCTAGGCTTTTTGGGAAAAATCAAACATTATCAAATCCTTGAGATCAAATCCTTGAAGACATTATCAAAATCACCTTTGGCTAGGTATGTGTAGATGCATCCTTTTGAATATGCTTAGTCGAAGTCATCAAAATCATCTTGTTTAGCTTGGTATACATAGATGCATCCTTCTTCGTATGCTTAGCTAAATTATCATCTCGTTTGAATAGGTGTGGGTAGATGCATCGTTCTCCCTACACATATTCAAATCATCATCCCTTGAACAAAGCTATCCCTTAGATCATCATCCAAAATATTAGGGTCTTTTTTGTTCAAAATCAAAACAATCAAAACCAATCAAGATCAAGGACAAAATCAAAAGGAAAAATCAAAATCTGAAACATATCCAAAAGTCTGAAAAGCCTAGAATCTCTCATCAATATTAATCCCAAAAGACCATAACATCCACATCATCCATCCCTTGCATCATAAAAATATAATCTCTTAATCCTTAAGATATCCGAAAAATTTCCACTTTGACATAAAATAAAGATCAACCCAAAGAATCAAGAGATTCCTCTCTCATTCTTGAAAATTGATCCTTGTTTTATGGTTCAAACTAGATTTCAATACAAGAAGAGCATGGAAGCCACCAAAGAAACACCCGCTTCAAGTGATCTTAGCCAAACAAATGTTTAGATAAATCCCGCTGAGTCGAGCAATCCATTAACCATCTCATCATCCCAAAATCTGCAAGAGGAAAACCAAGGAGAAGATATTACCCTTGGAATGTCTCACGAAGAAATAACGAAAATGCTCCAAAATCCAGACAACCATAGAATCATCAACATCATGATGAGGCTCAACCCTTCGTTATACATGCTTGAACTAGCAAAACAAGGGGCCAAACTACCTTTGGATTTTGACGTGAGTACCATAGTGGAGACATCATTTCCTCCAATTTCATCCACCATCTCCATTTCATATACACCCCCATCTCAAAACATCATGCAAAACATCCCACAAATAGTGACATCTTTTGCTCCAACCCAACCCAACGTTAACAAGGGAAATGCATTTCTCAATGCTCTTCAAGCACACCCCCTTGTTAATAATCAAAACTTGGATGCAAACACCACCTTGTAACAAAACATATCCAAAAACCCATTACATAAGAATGTTCCTCTCACCTTCCATCATGATCCATCATCATCATTTTTTCACGCAATGCCTCAAACTCCTCTCCTCACAAACTCACAAGAGGAGGGAGACATGTTCGGACCAAGGGGCATCTTCGACACCACGACAATTTCACAACAACTCACACCCCTTACATTTCCACCACTTCCACCATTTCCATCATCATCCACATCACTCCTTGGTTTAGGGCTTCCCCCTCTACCAAATATCAATCAAACCACTATCCCAAATATCAATCAAAGCATTATGCCAAACACTCAAAATTTGTCATTGATATCGCAACAACAGACGCCAAACGCACAAGAAATTGCAACATCATCAAACACCCCTTTAACATTACAAAGCATGATCACATCAACAACACCATCCATCACACAAAATACCAACACCACCTTCACAAACACCATTCCAAATCCACCACCACCCC
>VDFB02159545.1:0-28752 GCA_007258455.2 Sequoia sempervirens | reverse complement strand
ATTTTCAACTTTTATTTTGACTTTTGATAATTTACACAATTTTTACCCCTCGGTCAGTCTACAATATCTAATGATTGATAACTTCAATGTGCATACTAATGATTGCATTAGAGAGCTTGATCAAAACTGAAGAAGACATGCTGGAGATGACTAACCTCAATTCCACCTTTTGGATGCTCAAATTCTTGGGCGCCTATCTCCTCATAGGGCGCCCATGATCTCCAGCCTTAGCCATTTTTTGCTCTTTTTCAACCTTCAAACTTGAAACCTCATGTTGTGTCCTCCATTCGATTTGAATTTGCCGACAGCTGACAAGCCTGATGGTCTGGCTAAGATATTCACTGTGAAGCTAGCAGAATTCTAAAGAGAGTGACTGATCCGATAAACCCTAATCACTGAATTTGAGCCTCCAAAACCCTAGGCGCCTATCTTCTCTTAAGGCACCCAGAATTTCCAGATTTAAAATATTTTCTAATAATTTCATGATTTGCATTATGCTTCTCTATTGAAACCTGCCACGTCTCAAACCCTGATGCAGGTTGCTTATGGTTTTGTGTGGATTATGTGTGTGGTAGAATAATAATGAATATTATGGTGTTTTGTTGTGGTGATATAAGAAAGTGTTTACTTAAATTATAAAAAGTTGAATAGTATTGAATATGTTTTACTTTGAAGATGAAGCAAAAATAGAATAGAAAAATATTTGAATTAATGTATTCTATTGTTCTGATTTATATCTTTATGGGATACTAATTCAGTTTATTGTTGTGTGCTTGAGTGCACTTGAGATGTAGGAGGTCAAAGACCAAGGGTGTGATTAAGGAGAGGAGGTTAGCTTCTTGATAGGATAAAGCAGGATGTTCTCTCGATCACACACAAGCACTTAGATTCATGTAGATTGCATTTGGGAATGATAATTTTGGCTTGATTGTTTTGATTGTTCGCAAAATAAATAATGATTAGTCAAATTAAATAAATAGTGAAATATAAGCATAATAAAGTAAAAAAATTAATTTTAATTATAATTAATTATAGATTTTGATTAAAATGTCTATGCGTGATATAAATCTAAGTAAGTATCCTATTTTTCTTTGAACTTGTGCTAATTCTTATGATAATAAATTAGCTAATAATTAGATAATATTTATTTAATTATTAGATAAATATTTACTTGTAATTAGTTTTGGGTAAGTATTTTCGAAAGGTTTTTCTTTGTGCAATGGTAATTGGAGATTATTTTTGCATATTTCTTATTTGTGAATATGAGATGTAAAACAAAAATTATATTTTAATTTTATTCCAAAATCTTTTTCAAGATTAGGGTTGGAAATGGAAAAAGGAAAACATTATTAAAGGGAAAAGAGTTTCCGAGAAGAACAACGGTTCTTGAAAATCTTCTTGAAAATATGCTCTGCAAATTAGTTTCAGTGGCTACCAAGAAAATGCTGATTTTATCAAAAAAATAAAGTTTCAAAATGATTTTTGGGAAATAGTAGAAAGAAAAGAGTTAGTAAAGTAACAGGAAAGGAGGGAAGAAGAAAAAGCTTTCCAGAAAATAAGTTCCAGAAGAGGCAAAGAGAAGAATTCATTGGAGAGCAACTACAGCTGGAAGCGAAATATCCAGGTTTTCAATTCTCTTTCCATGAATTTTGTTTGAAATATAATAGTACTGCTGAAGAATTTGAATACCAAGTGTTTGAAGTTGTTTGCAAAACTGTGAAATTTGGGAAAATTTTCCATTCTTTTGTATGCATTTGAAAGAAATTGCACAACTTCTCCATTATCAGATTGGGGCTTCTCTCCTTAGCATACTGTGGTTCATAATTTTGTTTCTGATTGCTAAATTTTTATACAGAAATTCTGAAAATATATATATATATACACACACATATTTTCTATGTGCATATAATATATATATATATAGACACAATTTTTAAAGCTTCTAGGATTGTAACAGTAAACTATATGAAATTCGTTG
The DNA here is from genome assembly GCA_007258455.2 of Sequoia sempervirens. Classification (NCBI taxonomy): domain Eukaryota; kingdom Viridiplantae; phylum Streptophyta; class Pinopsida; order Cupressales; family Cupressaceae; genus Sequoia; species Sequoia sempervirens. The sequence goes on along the minus strand of VDFB02159545.1, from coordinate 26,774 downwards.
AAGTTTATGTCTTTTAAAGCAAGATTTAGTGAAGTGGGGATAAACCCTAGCCCCATCCCATGGAGGAAGGGGTTGCGCTGTGGAGGGACAGCACCCTCGGCCTGTGGAGGAGGCGTTGCCCCCTCACAGGCAGCGCCTTCCCCATGGGGAGAGGCGTCAGCCCCCACAAGGCATGTGAACTGTGTTGTATGAGTACCTTTTAAGTCTACATTTTGAATTCTTTCAGGCATAACTCTGTCTAATATAAATATATAAATATATATATATATATATATATACACAAACATATATATATATATATATATCTCTGTTTTCTTCAGAAAACATTACCCATTGTCATTGATATGATACAAAAAACACAGCAGTGTGCATATGTATTTAGCATAATCATTTATAAATTTATTATGTATATATAGATAGATAGATAGATAGATAGATAGATAGATATATAATAAATACATGAACAAATCTGGGTGTTAAGTTTTTATATCCAAGAAGTTTAGAAAGATGTAAAATATATATGTATATATAAAAATAACTCTGTTTACAGTAGAAAATATGTTTTCATATACAAATCTGGATACCTATATTGCCTTTCTTTTCTAAAATTGATTTATTCCTGAATAGAGGTGCACTATAAGAATGCCATTCATCATAGTAAAATTCAATGGAATATATATATATGACTATATAAAGAGCTAAAGGTGAATCTTTTTAGCAAATGTATTCTACAGAAAATGCATTTATTAACTAGTGAATTTTTCTGAATATAAAACACAAAAGTTGTATATAAAATATTATTACACCTTATTTAAATGATAGCATTGATTTTATCACCACTGGGAGAATGATTAGTTGCCAACCTGAATTTTGTAACTCTCTGAATAAATGTATGTGAAATTGCTTTCTTTTCTTTAAATTTAACATATTATTTTTTTTCATAAAAATGTAGACATACTCCTATTAAATAGGAAAGTAATCTGTAAGCTAGGTTTTTACCCCATACTTATAAGGATGATTAGAGTAGTTTTCTTTTTCCTGAGCTTATATAAATTACTTACTTTGATCAAATTATTTAAATAGAAATGAGAACTTACGAGTTTATAGATATACTCTTTCCGAAAGACCAAATTTAGATTGTTTTGAAATCATAGAAAGTGACTTGCAAAAACCAACTGTATGATCAACTTTTCGCTTAAGTTAGTGTGCTAATGTAAAGTTATTTGTGAACCTTGTGTGTACTTTGTAATTATTAGAATTCCTATGAAGTTGAGATGTCTAAAATTGAATGAAAACTATAGATGGAAAATGTATTATTTATTGTTCTTTTCGGAAACTTCTGAGACAGGATGCCGAAGGTGGACCCACAAAGATGGTAGTTTTACGTTTTCTAAAACTATCATTTATTTATTTATTTATGCTTGGCCAAGCATATGCACCATTGAAATAGATGGAAATAAAAGCCTAGAAATAAATGTATATAGGTCTCAGCCACCTCCTGTTTGCAAGAAATATGTGATTCTCATGTTAGGAATGCATATAGGCATCAGGCTTGCATCTAGAGTTCCCTCTTGCTTTGTTGTTTCAGGTTGCTAGGATCCTCGTGCAGGGCCGAGGATTTCTTCGAGTTAGGAAGAAACCCGGGGAAGTCATGCACTTCATGGTAGGGCGGAAAAGGCGCCTTAATCACACTCTTGGCCCTAGCTTGCAAGAAGACCAGTGGTGTCACAGCAGTTGAGATTCAGAGTTTCTCATGCTATAAATGTATTCATGTGATATTTTTGAAAGGCTTGTATAGCCCACTTGTAAAAGTAACTTTATTTGACATTCATTATTGTAACATTGAAATAGATGTATTGGAATGAAAGATTTTGATGTAACATTGAAATAGATGTATTCATTGAAAGTTAATGATGTAACTTGTACATGAATGAATTTATGAAAACTCATTGATATGCTATTGACATTTACATATGTATTGATGTAAAGATCCTTGATGTAGATGCAATGTACTTATTTGGATACATGAAATGAGACTTAATACTTCTTTTACTTTTGAGCTCTTTTGGGAAGCTCTCATTATCTGCATCATTTACTTTTATTTTATTTGAAATGTAAAGAGCTACGACAACTTATGTGGTTAAATGAACATCTTATGAGCGTTACAAAACCTCTTCGCTCAATCTTCAATTCTGGATGATTGACTAATCAAATGGTTGTGCTGATGGATTCAGTACGGAATTGGGAGGATTCTGAGCAACATTGTCCAGGACGAGTAAACCCTAATTCCATCATCTGACCTCTTGAAAGACAGGGTGCCTATCTCCTCTTGGGGCGCCCATGCTTGGCTGTGTTAGTTTTTATTTTGCAAATTTCAACTTTTCCCTTCGTTCCACATGCTTGCCATTGCTTCAATTGTTGGAGATGAAAAATTTTCTAAGGCACAGAGCCCTAGGCACCTAGATTGGGTAAGGGCGCCTGAACTTTCTAGAATTAGCCAAAAGTTTGTGATTTTCATGATTCTTCAACTTTCATTCTCTGTTATTCGTCCCTCGATCATCCATTGCAGTTTCTTGATCTGCATAGTGACTAAGACTCTGAATCTGACACTGCAGCTTGGATTACGGTGCAGGAGCACCTAGGCTAACCTCCATTTTGTTTGTTATCAATTTTGGCTTGTACCTAACCTTAGCCAAGTCAGGATAGTGGTGTGTTTATTTTGGACCTTAGAAGGTCTTACTTGTGTGTGGTGAGTTAGTCACTAGGACTAAAATCATCTTAGTGTAATCATTGTTAAATTTTGCTTTAATTAGCCTTAGACAGCCTTATGTTGGAATGTGGAGCCTTAAATGTGTTCTAAACACATCCTTATTGTTAGAAAGATTAAGGGTAGTTAGGGAGTTGATGGCTCCTAACTAAGGAGATTGAGGTCCTAAGATTTAGGTTGATACAAAGCCGCAAAGAGTTGTTGCAAAGTTGCATGACAACATTTCTAGGCTGGAAATGTAACTTAGCTGTCTTGGACTTCTAAGATAGGAGGTGGATCAATCAACATCCCTTGAAACATGGCAAAGGAATCTATGTAAGAGTGGTGGCTTGTAGGCAAGCAGTTAGTTAATTGTAATCAAGTTTTTGTTTTGTGGGGAATAGAAGACAAGATTAAAAATTATGTGTTTTCCTGAGTATCTTGAGAAATAGTGATATCAAATGCATTGTATATACTGATTTGGCATTGTATTTGTGTTCATAGTGTAGTGTTAAGTCTTTTTCATTCTGTAAGCAAGTTAATCTAAGTTAAATTAGTATTGTAAATCCATAGTTTAGAGTCTAGAGGGTTTGTAGTCTCTGTTTTCAGCAGTTAGTCCTTTAATGGCTCCCCCATGAAATCTAACCACAGGATCTTCCTGAGATTGGATGGATATGACAGGGGAGCCAATCATCTATAAATATTGAGCAGTAGGAGTTATAGGGAGTTGAGCATTTGCTTTCAAAACCAAACCTTACGCGAGTTCTTACTACCCAGTTAGAGGTTTGGCAGTCAAAGATTGAAGAGAACAGGCAGGGGAAGGAGGTACAGTATGGAAAAAGTATGGTTCCAAGTGGGATTTAGTCATATCTAGGTATGTTAGAAGGATTGAGGCTTAACCAATCCATTTGTGTGAGAGATTAGCAAAAGATTAGTAAAACCCTAAGAATTAGGCCTATTAGCCCTATTTACCCTAGATAATAAGAGACCACTATAGGGAGGGCGCAGGGAAATGAGATCTTTTGAATCATTTAAGGGACTAAAAAGGGTGTCTAAAAGTGCAATTTGTTTGCCAGGTTGTTTGGAGAATTTGAGTAAGAAATCCAAAAAGGACACTGTCAAGGGCTACAAGCTAATAGGCCTCCTCAAAGTAAAACCTTGGAATCGGTAAGAAAGTAGTTTGAAGGTCCTCAAAGTCAGATCTAAATGGATGTGAAATGCATGTTTTCAGTATCTCTAATACCCCTACAAGTAGTTCAAGGTTGAGAGTGAAGTTGGCACTTAGATCCTTCTAAGTGTAGGATATAGTTTACAAGTTCAAATGGTGTCAAGTCCTCCAAGGTGAAGCACAAGGAGTGAGACTCTTGTGGAAGAGTTGAAATAGGCCTTAGTTAATGACCTAAGCCTAATTAGAGCCTAGAAACTATCAGGTTCTTGGGTGAAGACAGAGAGAAGTCTTCCTAACTAGTTGGTGCAAGCAAACCAAGGAGCACTTAGATCAATTGTGCTCCATTAATGGCCTTGGAGCTCCTGAAACAGCTTCTGAAAAAGCAGAATAGACCCATTCGGGAAAAACCGATCATTTTATGATTTTGACTAGACCAGCCTTATGAGGAAGTATTTCGACCAATCAAAATCAATTTGAACCCTAAAAGCCAAACTTTCTCTTTTTAGAAATTTTCTATCTTTAGAAATTTTTGCCAACATCCATTTGAGAAGAAACCCAGAAAAAAATTATATTTTTAGAAAGTTTCTAAAAATAGGAATTTTCCTAAAATTTAGGGTCGAAAAACCGAGATCTGGATTATGTAGACTTGGTCGCTATGAGCCGACCTGGATCGTCGAATTTTGAAATTTTCGAGTTTTTGACCCTCATGCAAGACATACAAACTCCCAATTTTGACCTTTTTGACAATTTTACCAAGACTTTTACTCATTTCTTCAAAATGCCTAAGTGTAGCAAAAATTTTAATTTGGGGTACAACATTGTGTTAATTTTTGGATCAGATATGAACAGTAAGCAGAAAAGTAAACACAGAACAGTGAACACAAAATTTTTATCCTAGGAAAAACCTTTCTACTCAAGGGAAAAAAACCCAACAAAACTTTACTAATGATAGTCCAGGTACAACAGTACAAAACAGCACTTGAGAATCAAGCCAAGATAGGCAAAGTACAAAAACCAGCACTGTGAGTAGTGCGAACTTCTAAGCAATAGTGAAACTCAATGCAGAATAGCAAACCTCCTTCTTGAGTAGCGAACCTTCTTGATCACAAATGAGCAAATAAATGAATGTGGAAGTGAGAGTCTCTCTCCCATTTATACAAATCCAAGAGTATGTTGGGCGTCATTCTTCACTTGAGCCGACCAAGCAATAATAATAACTGTTTATTAGGGAAACCCGGGGACACGTCCCCCCCCCCAAAAAAAAGCCCCGTCCTTGTCCCCAGGGCGTCCCCAGTACCGGGGGACGGCAAGGGACCGTCCCCTTTTTTGCAAAATTTTCAAGAAATGTCCCCAAAATGGGGGGACGCCGTTGACTCAATGGGAGACGGCTAATCAGTCCCGGGGATGGCCAGGGGACAGCTGAGCCATCCCTCGACCATCCTAAGGATGGTCGGTCGTCCCCCACGTCTTGAGAGCTTTTTAAATGAAATAAAAAACATAAAACAAAAAAAGAATGCCCCTACCTACGTGGCATGTGTGGGCCCCATTGATTTTGACTCCTTTATGAAGAAAAAAGGGCCTCTCTAACCTCATTTTATGCATTTTGTTTGTTAGAGCAGCCAAGGGTTTGAGAGCAAAAGAAGTTGCAGCCATTGAAGGAGAAGGAGCAGCAGCTTGAAGGAGGAGAGGAGGTTGAAATAGTGTTATTGGGAGTGCAAATCCACCAAAGAGGTATGCATTTCCTTTCCCATTTTTTTTTTCATTCTTTTGCAAAATGTGAAGCATACATTGTCTGATTTTTTTTATTTGTTTGCATTTTCAGTTGAAACTTGCATTTTAAAAATAAAAAACATGAGCAACAATGAGGCTAGGAGTGATAGTGAAGTTGAAATGCAAATTATAAGGTAAAGTGGTGGGGGTGGTAGTAGAACTAGAGAGCAAAGAAACCCAATCCAATGCCCTCCTTCATCAACCAATACCAAAACCATGGAAGACTATGCAAAACACCCATCAAACAAAAAAAAACCATTCCTTCAATATGTTACAGCCATGGGTGAAAGACAAAAAAATTCAGCGGGGAGTAGTGTTCGGTTTTGCCATGTTTGTGAAAAGGAATTTAGGGGCGGCTACACAAGAGTTAGGTCTCATTTTTTGGGTGAGGTGGGCCATAAAGTTAGACCGTGTCCTGCATTGACAGATGAGCTATTTTTAGAGTGCCAAAAAATTCAAATGGAGTTGGATGGTGAGGTTCAAGGTGGGTCTCCTTTCCCAAGTTCACAATCATCTATGCATACTCCTAATCCTTCCACGGTTGGTAGTAGTGGAGTTGTCTTAAGAGGAAAGAGGAAGGTGATTGGTAGTGAAAAGGCAGCCTCAGTTGAGTCCATGTTAAATAACCAAGCACGAGAAGCCACTAAATCCTCCATTGCCAAATTCGTTTTTTCCCATGCCATTCCATTTCATGTGGCCCATTCCTCTTATTTCAAACAAATGATGAAAGACCTAGCCACTATTGGTCCTTCATTCATGCCCCGTGGAGATCATAAGCTATACACCACCCTCCTAGACAAAGCGTACTCCAAAGTTAATGTGTTAATGGAGGAGATGAGGCAAACATGGATGAGGACGGAGTGCTCTATAGTGATGGATGGGTGGACTGATGTTAGACGTCGGCCACTCATCAATGTCCTAGTCACATGCCCTATTGGTTCTTATTTTCTTAGAGTCATAGATTGTTCGGGGAGACGTAAGGATGCAAACTTCCAGTTTTCCATTTTGAAAGATGCCATAGAGGAGGTTGGGGCTACAAATGTGGTGCAAGTGATCACCGATTCAGCACGTGTGTGCAAATCGGCTGGATTGATGGTGGAGGGTACTTACAGGCACATATTTTGGACCCCATGTTGTGTTCATGCATTGAACAATGCATTGAAAGACATAGGGAAGTTGGATTGGGTGAAGCAAACGGTGGCAGAAGCTAGAGATATTCAAATGTTCATTTGCAATCACCACACCTCACTTGGTCTCTTCAGAACATTTTCAAAGGAGGAGTTTCTCAAACCTGTTGAGACAAGGTATGCCATTTACTTCATTTTGTTTCACTTTCAATTTGTATTCATAATCTGATTTTGTTTTAAATTTTTATTTTTTAATGAATCATTGAATCAATGAATATAGATATGCCACATACTTCATCTTGTTGGAGAGGATGCTTGAGGTGCATGAGCCTCTACAACTGATGATGGTCAATGCAAAGTGGACTAGATGGCCTAATGCAAGTTCTGCTCAAGGAAAGACCATCAAACAAAAGATCCTCGATGACGATTAGTGGGCCAATGCGAGGTAAGACATATTAGATGGCTGATTTTCATATTAAATTTCTGATTTTAATATTTTAATTTTATTGTTCAATGTTCCAGCTTTTGAAGTTTCTAACATGTCAATTAACTTGTCAACTAATTATTTTGAACTTTTGTTTGCATTTTGCAGGTATATTTGCTCCTTCATCTCGCCTATTGTAGATGTCATCAGATATGCTGATAAAGACTCTCCTAGTCTTGGAGAGATATATGAAACATTTGATAGTATGCTTGTGAAGATCAAGCAAGCTATTTCGGCAAAGGACCCCACTTTGGATTTATATGAGCAACACATTAGGCCCATTGTGACGCGGAGGTGGGATACAATGAACACCCCGCTTCATATGGCTGCCTTTGCTCTAAATCCAAAATGGTATGCACCAAGGGCTAGTAGGGTGCCTCCATGTGATGATGTTGAGGTTTTAGATGGGTTCACACGAGCCATTGAAAAGATTTATCCAGCAAAGCAGGTTTCACTACTTCGGTCACAATTCCTAGACTTTACAAATCTTAATGGTCCAAACTTGAGTAAACCACAGGCGAGGTTGGATAGAGCTATAATAGCTCAATCGAACCCTATTGGATGGTGGACCTATCATGGGAGGGATACACCGCAGTTGAAGACACTTGCTACTCGCCTTCATGCACAGGTTGCCAATTCCTCTGCTACAGAGAGGAATTGGTCCACATATAGCTTTATCCACTCCCTCAAAAGGAATAGACTTACCTCTAGACGAGTAGAGAAGCTAGTGGCCATTCATAGTGCTCTTCAGCTTCAAGATCGGCAGACTCCAGAGTATCGACAAACTCCAACTCTATGATGGGATATTGATCCCGAGGACGTGACCCAAATAGATGAGGAGGAGACAGCTGAGGGTTTGGATGGGGTTCTATTGGTTGAGGAGGAGCATCACAGTGGCAGTGACTTAGAGGATGAATCTGATTTTGATGCGCTTATAAGAGATGATTAGGGGTAGCAGTTCTCTTTGTTTATTTTGTATTCATTATTGACATACGATATTGTATTTTGACTTTCATAGCAAATTTTAAAACTATATGGCAGCAATGTAGACCTTGGGCATTTTGATATAAGTTTATAAATTAATAATTATAACTTGGAGGTTGTTTCATGATTCGTGTATGTTAATTTTGAATGTGTATTTAGTATTGGCATAATATTGAACACAAATGTTATATGCTAATGTTCTATAAAGTATATTATGCATGCCTTATCCATGTTATCTATTGAATATTTAAAATTTCCCTATATTTTTTAAATTTTCCCTATATTTTTATATAGTTGTCCCCTGCCTTCCCTAAATTTGGCCTCAAAAATCGAAAACTTGGGGACTCATCCCGCCGTCCCCTATTGTTCCCATCCCGGAAACTTGGGGTAACCAGACTGTTTATTATTAGGCCGACTGGCTTATATGTGAATCTTTTCTGGGTAATACCTCCTGAAGCTACCCCAAAACATCAACACTCCCTCTTAGCTAGGGAGGTATTCATAGGAAAGTCTTCCTTGAGTCCCACTCAAGGGCATCATGTCTTGTCATGGACTCTCTCAACATGACGTCCACAATGGCTACACCCAATTGTGGGAAACACAACTCAATCTCAAAAATGTGTTTTGTACAAGGGCTTTCACCTCGTATTTCTCCATCTCAGAGAAATATACGCTACAAGAGCTTTCACCTCATATTTCTCTGTCTCAGAGAAATATGAATATACGGTACAAGGGCTTTCACCTCATATTTCTCCGTCTCAGAGAAATATACGCTATGACAGATCAGTCCATTGTTCTGTCCATTCCCCTGACATAGGGAGAATATCTGAATGATGTTGTGACTCCCTCTCAGTGATGGCAATGTAATGTCCCCTTTTTGGGATAACCCTAAATCTGCCCTAATTTATCAATTCCAAGTGATCACCTTGGTTTTGAGGATGTGAGTAGGCCCCTCCAAAATGGGGTTAGAGAATATTTACAATATAATATTAATTAGGATTTATATATATAAGAAAATCAAGAAAGCATGGTTACAAATACAACTACCTATTTAGACCTGCAAATATGTTAGAAGTCATTTATGAATAGAGATAATGTCATAATAAAATACATTGAACTTCTTAGATGCTCTAGTTCATTCTTCCTTGGTCATAATGGCCTGATAGGGTGCCCTAGAAACCCTCTATCCTAGGCCAAAGGGCAGTACACCCCCCTTGGTCCATGTGGACCTTGCCATCCATATGCGTGGGGTACCTACTGAGGCGTCCTATCACCATTCCCCTAATCAAAACCATTATGACTTAATTATGAAGAGGGTTTGAGGGTGCAACTACAGTAGGGTGTCATGGGCAATCATTTCCTCTAAGCCCAATGGCAGTACACCCCCCCTTGGCCCATGTGGCTCTTGCCATCCAAATGGGTGGGGTACTTAGAGGGTGACCCACACGCTATTTCCCCTCCTCGTAGGCCTCATTATAATCACATTATCAAAATGCAATCCATATTTTAATCTTATATTGATTCAATCCATATAGAGATCAATAATACATACACCATTTCATATTTAGCAATGTAGGGAGAATCGAATTTATGTAGGTATTTATACTTACCTGGGTGTGATCTATTGGAGCTTTCTCTAATCCTAACAATCACCAAGTCGGCATAACTTCTTTTCCTTTTATCCAATCGCGATGCCTTCCTTCCTTATTCTATGTTTCAATAGAATGATAGATCATAATTGTCTTCAATATTGTCAGGGGTGCAGAGATGTAATTAGTCTTTCTTTTCCAGCCTTCCATGGTTGTTTTATATGGTTACACACACAATAATTATGATGGAATATATTACCATAACATCATTAGTTGTCCAATTAAAAATAAAATATTAGCAATACTATAATAGTGACATGCATCCCCAAAAATGACAATAATAAATAACATCAATTAGACAAATATTATTATGTATAAATTGTATTTATCAATCGCAGTCATCATATATTTAAGTATATTTATCAATCATATTTAGATATGTTTATTAACCACCAACTGTTATTTAAATTCCCTATTTATTTGCCAGTCATCCACATCTAAATTCATAATGTATTAACAGATCTCTTTTTTCTAAATACATAAGCATAAGCTATTATTTTAATTCTCATCTCATTTCATAATGCATTAAACTGTTCGTTATCTTAATCATAAAATACTTACTAAGATCATTATCTACATCCTTAATATATTTCTAACTAATTATTTGAAACCAGAAAATACTTACAGCCTTGCTTTCATTTATTTTTCTGATCCTTTCCCCTGAATATATCCCCTGCTGCTCATTCCTGTTTGAATGCTATTATATTCAGAAAATATATTTTCAGATGTTCTATTCCCTTTTCATGGTACCATGTATATATACCTTTTATCAATGAAAGGTTGTGACTTCCCATAAAAGAAATTAACAGCCACACACCCCTTTATATTTAATTGCTGCCTTTCAAGACTAATCACAGCCTTTACCAAGTATAGCTGCTTCCTTAAAATGAAACGCTGCCTCATAATGTGGCTGTTGCCTCTTTAAAACCATCGCTGCCTTGTTCTTATCTTTATCGATGCATATTTGGTATACATTTATTTTGTATTACTTATATTTAATATTTTATGTTTATTGTTTTATATTTTATATTATATGTTTCTTAATCTCTTAATCGGTTGATTAATGCTATTGCTGACCATATATATTTTAATATTAAATGTTTCTCGTTAGAGGTATATTTATTATCATTATTTTTATATCAGTTTTCTTTTACATTGTCAATAGAAAGCTATAATATAAAATAATTGTAATATATTTATGTATTACAATGATTATTGATATTTAAATTGCCAATATCATATTCATAATTAAATGTTCTGCTAATCATAATTATAATAATATTTAAATTGCAATGATATATATAATAATTATAATAATATCAATTGTTAGTATTTATTTTGCATTGTTGATATTAATATTATTATATTCGATAATTATAATTATGATAATAATAAATTGCTAATATTCCTCTTTGTATATTTTAATATGTATTTTATTCATTTTACTTTTCAACACTTTATATCTTAGTGTCACAATTCCCAAGACATGACAACGACATTCTCCACAACTCCAAGCTTGTCTCGGAAATATACAAACTTCACCTTGGAAAGAGGCTTGGTGAGGATATCAACCGTCTGATCATCAGTACAAATATACTGGAGCTAGATTGCTTTCCTCAGCACCATGTCTCTAATGTAATGGTACTTGATCTCCACATGCTTCAACCTATCATGAAATATAGGATTCACTGAGAGCTTTACACAGCTCTAGTTATCACAGTGAATCAATGTTGGCTCTAACATCTAACCAAACAATCCTGCAAGGAGCTTTCGAAGCCATACTACTTCACGGGCTGCTACACATGCTGCAATATACTCTGCCTCTACTGTGCTCAATGCCACAAAGGTCTGCTTCCTGCAACACCAAGAAATCACGGCAGACCCCAATTTGAAGCAACACCCGGAGGTTGCTCTTCCTATCAGACACACTCCCAACCCAATTAGAATCAGAGTATCCTGTAATCTCAAATCCCCATTGGAAGCATACCTCAAGCCATATCTCGCAGTACCACGCAAGTATCTCAATACATGCTTTGTTGCAACCAGATGTATCTATCTTGGTTCACACATGAACTGGCTGAGAGCACTCACTGCAAAACAAATGTCTGGTCTGGTGTTGACCAAGTACATCAATGACCTGATCAATTGTCTATACATGGTGGGATCTACCAAATCTGAATCAGAAAATGAGTCACTCAACTTCTTCAAATTTGTCTCCATTGGTGTAGCCATGGATTTATAGTCCATCATCCCAAATCTTCTCAGTATATCTACAATGTATATCCCTTGACTTAGGAAGATCTCATCAGGTCTCTACCATACTTCCAATCCCAGGAAGTAATGCATAACGCCAAGGTCCTTCATCTCAAACTCGGAGGCTAACTCCTTACATTGGATAATGAGCTTCTCTGCTCCAGTGAGAAATAGATCATCAACATAAAGGACCAAGATCAAGGACTCACCATCAACAATCTTGAAATAAAGGTTGGAATCTGCATCATTCTTGGTGAAACCCAAACTCATCAAGTATCTATCAATCATTTCGTACCATGCATGAGGTGCTTGTTTAAGACCGTACAAAGCCTTCTTCAATCTGCACACATGAGACTCCTTCCCATGAATCACAAAGTCGTCTGGCTGCTCAATATACACTTTGATAAAGCAACAAATTCCCAGGAAACCATCTGCAGAAAGCTTCACGAAAAATGAGAGAGGCAACACACCATTTCACCAAAACAAGAGTGAGAAATGAGATAAATAATATACACAATGTACAGCCTTTTAAAGGCATGAAAATGCATAGACAGGTGAGAACCTTCCCAGCACGGGAAAAACTACCCGGGAGTAACTAAATGCAAATTAATCTAAGCCTAAGTAAACTTAAGCAAGTAAATATAATTTACTCTAACAGCCCCCCCTGAAGTGCAACTTAGGGAGAATGAATGAAGATGCAATATGCAATATGGGTCCCAGCTACACAACCATGTTAGGTACCCATTTACAGTGCAAAAGAAATCTCTCACAACCGGAGAAAAGGAGAAAAACCCTGTGGGAAAAAACCCCTCTCCAAAAGAGAGAAGAAAACAAAAATGATGCATGGATGGAGGACTCAATCACACCCCCCAAGAACTACATACATCATGTATATACAATCAACAGCCCCCCCATAAGAGGGAAAGAGAGAGACTATATAGGCCCCCCACAATGTGTAATCACCTGGAAAAATGGTAAGTGCTTGAAGACAAAACATGATCCAGTGTCGACAAACAACTTGTCTCCCTTTCAGAAGAAACAAAACCAAATACAAATGCAGGTATGCTTCCCAAAGAAGCATAAAAATGTATGATGTTGTCTCTTAAATTTGCTCATGTGTCGCCAAGACCTTGGAAAATGATGCCACGAACTAATCAGGAACATGCCCAACCACAACAGAAGGTGACAAACAAGGTACCACTGGAAACTGATCCTGAACAATATCCAAAGACTAAAATGAGGTGACAACAGTTGTACCACAACTATCATCAAATAGGAGGGATATACCCTCAAATGTGTCCTCCAAATCTGAAATATGAGATTCTACGAACAAGCAACCAATGTCCAAGAAATAAGAATCCCAATTAGGAAGACAATGAAATACTGGTGATAATGAATCACTGGATGTGCACAATGAATCATCAACACAAAAAGAATGGTCCTACAGAACAGGAATCATAGGAGCCTCAATCAATGACTCTGCACAATGAATCACTAAAGGCGAAGGTACATCAATTGTCTCTGATGGAGAAGAAGGAGCATCTGAAGAAACCTCATCATCCTCATCTAAAGACTCAAAGTATTCCAAGACTTCAAACTCCTGCATAGTAGCATGATCATAGGGTATCCTGTTTGAAAAGTGAAGAGGCACTAGACAATCTGAAACAGGATCATTTGGGAATGGCTGAGTATCAGGATCTCCATGTATTTCCCAAATTTTAATCCAAAGAGTATATGGACACTCAAAATGATCAACAGCATCTAAAGTGGCATCATCAGTATGTATTGTAATAACTCCTAGGACATGATCCCTTTTGCAATTCCAAGCAAACCTCTTACTATTAGTACCAGGAAGGGGCACAAGATTATATAGATATGGCAAAAGATGAAGCCATCTCAAGTGCTTCAATATACCATCTCTCCATTGTGTATAATTTCCCCATTCTAACATAATCACAGTAGGATGAATTGAAAACCCCATAACCAACTATGACAAATCTCAAAAAAAAAAAACAAAGACAGTAACCTTCAATAACAACTAGAAACTCCCAAATATTGCAAATGAAGGCGAAACGAATATCGAACTTCAACAGATTAAAAGCACTCACGAATAGCAAAATATGAGAGAAAATCCTCAACCACTGCAAAGGTGGCAAAACTACCTTTCTGTCAATATATGGTTTGCAAAAATCGGCCTTCATTTGCAAAAGATATGTTGAAATCAAAAAAAGGGCCTATAAAGGCACTTTGCAAGCACGAGCAAGTGAAATGAACCTGTAGAAACCCTAGTTTCCCCCTGTTGCTGAATCTGATGTTTTTTGTTTGTTTTTGCGTTTTGAATGTTTTTTTGGGTTTTTGTGCAATAAAAGAAAATTGCGATTTTTGCAAAGAATTGAAAATAAATTCAATAAAAATAAATCAACTCTAATAACAATAGTATTCGATGTAAATACTGATGCCAGTCTATTATTTAGCCTTTTGTAATGATTACAATGTAGATCTGATAGCATGCAATAAAGAAACAATATTATTTGAAAACCTGGTTTTTGCTGATTGCAGTCACCAGATGCTGAAGTAAAAGGCACGGCTCCCAATGTATATGCTTTCTCCTTCTGACAGATGCTGGCAGAAGACTCCTGAAGTGCCTGCGCCCAATGCAATGATGTTTCAATGCCAAAAGAGAAGGCGTTTCTCTTGAAAGAAGAAGTACGGCTCTAGGAGATGGTACGGCGCTGCTGTACAAGTACGGCTAACAACAGCAACAGCAATTAATGATAGTACGGCCCTCCTCTGTGTCTTCAGATCCCAAAGATATATGCGCCTAACTGAAAGATGCTCTCTGAATGAAACCCTGAATCAAAACTCTGACAATGAATGATCTGTGAAGTTCTATGATCTCTTCTGGATGAAGAAACCTCTGTGCTGGCAATAAATCAGATGTTATTTCACACCCTCTGAATCGCTCTCACTGGAGATGGCTCGTTCCCCAATGCATTCGAGACTGAAACCCTAAGTTTCTGTGCTCAGACCAAACTTGATCAATTTTTAATAACTCCATATCACATAATGGCTCGATTTTCAATGCAAAGCTTATATCTTCTTGAGAAGTGCGAATTCCTTAAAGATAGGGATTTTTAAATATTCGACTTCTCTCTTTTAATTATTTCAATAGTCTCCGATTAAATTTTAATAATAAAATATAATCGTCAAATGGCCCCCTTTCTGATAATGGCGACCCCCTTTACTGAAATCACTTAAGTTATAATAAAATATTATAACTTTATATTATAAACTCCAATTAATTAATATTTAATTAATTCAATTAAATATTAATATCTCTCTCCTTATTCATCCGATGCACGAGCCGTCTGAAGCTGATGAACACTGAAGTGATTCCGAATGCTAACAATCCATACTGCTAAAAATAGCAGGGGTCCCACGCTGAGTGCTGAATACTGCTAAAAATAGCAACTCAGGCTAGAAGTGTCCGAATGAGTCCGAACGAAAGCCAACTGATCAAGTACTGACAATCTGAAGTTGAGCCAAGCTCCATCAAGACCCTCTATCTAAACTATCAGCCTACGAGGGTCGCATAATAGGCCAATCCAGTACTCTGAGAGATGTCAACGAGAAGGGGACATGACAGAACCCAACTAGTTCCAAATCTACCAACTGCTAAACTGTGTAGTTCTGGTGTGTTTTCTTGTGTTTTTATGAATTTTTAGGCAATGTTTAGGAATGTGCCAAGCATAAAATGGTGATAAAATGGAATTTAAAGCTAAAACTAAGAAACTGCCATTGTATTAAGTCTTAAACAAACAATAAACATGTCCAGGGGGGCTCAAATTATTTAAATAAGAATTTATGGAGCACGCCAGTCAAGAACCCTGAAAACTGAAGAAATTCAACGCCCACTACCTAGATGTGATTTCTCCTTGCTGGTAGCTAGGGAAAAGGACTGGTGAACACAAGGCAACCAAGATGGAATCGAGAAATGGCCAAAAGGGAAGGCGTTTTTGCCTTTTCCTTCACAGGCCTCTCCCAAAGAAACACACCTCCCAAGGCGAATGGTACGGCCCTCAGCAGGAATGGTATAGCCTTTGTGTAGATACAGTCAGATGATGAATGAAGGCATCCAGATGATAAAGCCCTCTCCCTTATTGCAATCTGGTGAAATACTGAACATATAAACTCTGGTGAAGCTCAAATAGACTCTTGTATTGAAGCCATCCCTGTAGCAAACATTGAGCTGGTCTTTCACAGCTTCAATCTGCAAATCACTTAATAATTCTCACTCTCCAATGGTAGAAAATCACAGTAACCCTTGTCTCAGACAAATGCACAGAGAAGATAAAAAGAAGCAATTTCAAATGATCATAATTGAATGCGGTTGAATTGCCTTCTTTTCCCTTATAACCCCAAAAGGCACGCTTTCCAAAAAGTCACGACTTTTTGGCATTTAAATTACATTTAAATGAAATAAAGTCACTTCAATAGTCTTATAATTCACTTTAAATGACTTAAGTGATTTTGATTTTCACTTTATAACTTTTAGGTCATTATTTTATAATATTTTAAGTGGCTTTTAATTATTATAAAGTCAACTCATAACTTTATAATATTAAATGACTTAACCACTAAAATATTCATAACTCCCTCAATTCTCAGTGTTTTGACGTGTCGTCAGAATCTAGCGAACACTGAACTGCAAAGGCCTACACTGAGCCCAACACTGAACTGAAGGGGTGGAAACGACAATATCCACCATCATCTACCACTAAGATCCCCTATCCACACGTTAGCCTACGAGGATCCAAATAATAGGCTAACCTATCTACTACTGACACTGATTAGAGTGGGGACATTACAGTCTTCCCTCCCCAAATCTGCTTGTCCTCAAGCAAACTCAAAGTTGGATGTTGCAATATGCTCTCACTCTCCCAAGTAGCATCCTCTGTCGACAGATCCCTCCACTTAATGAAATATTCCCTGATAACCC
Organism: Sequoia sempervirens; assembly: GCA_007258455.2. Taxonomy (NCBI): domain Eukaryota; kingdom Viridiplantae; phylum Streptophyta; class Pinopsida; order Cupressales; family Cupressaceae; genus Sequoia; species Sequoia sempervirens. The sequence continues at coordinate 9,594 of VDFB02159545.1, read as the reverse complement.
GCCTCCGAAGATGACACTCTCTAGAATCCAAGATGGCCTCAAGTACTAAAATCAACTTCCCCTCATCATCCAGGGGTGGTAAGTTTGAAGAGGGAACTATATGCTATCCCAATGTCTTCTTGAGACGTGACACATGGAATACACTGTGTAGCACTGTCTTTCAGTAGGTCTAACTCGTAAGCCACCTCGTCAACTCGCTTGACAATCCTAAATGGCCCATAGTAGCGTGGCTTGAGTTTCTCTGCGCCCCTTTTCATAAGAGTGGACTACCTATAGGGTTGCAGCATCCGATACACCATATCATCGATCTCAAAAGATCGCTCAACCCTCCTTTGATCAACATATTGTTTTTGTTGATTTTGAGCCTTCTGAATGTTCTCACAAAGTGCTCTCATGATGTCCTGGTTCTCCTGTAACAGATCCCCAACACTAGGTACTCTACAATCACTCAGCAATAAATCGAGGAAACTAGGAGCATCATAGCCATACAATGCTCTGAAAGGTGTCATCTGTATACTCATATGGTGAGTGGAATTATAGTAGTACTCACAAAGATACAACCACTTCACCCAAGCCTTTTGCTGCCCCGAGATGTAGTTTCGCAAGTATCCTTCCACCCATTTGTTGACAATCTCAGTCTGCCCATCTATCTGTGGGTGGTAGCTAGTGCTCGAAGTAAGCTTTGTCCCGCATAGTTTGAATAACTTCTACCAAAAGTTACCCATGAACCTACCATCTCTATCACTGACAATACTCCAAGGCAAACCATGCAACCTGAATACTTCACGAAAGAACAAATCCGCCACCTGTGTAGCTGAGTAGGTAGTAGTGATCGGGAAGAAATGTGCATACTTCGTCAATCGATCTACTACCACATAAATGTTGTCTCTCCCTTGAGCTTTCAGCAAGCTTGTAATGAAATCCATAGACAAGCATACCCACTTCCTCTCAGGAATAGGAAGCGGCTGTTGCAACCCAGCAGGGTATGTATGCTCTTGCTTGTTCTACTGACAAATAGAGCACTCCCTAACATACTGAAGAACATCTGATTTGAGACCCTTCCAACTGAATCTCTCTCGTACCTTCCTGTAGGTCTTAAAGTATCCAGGATGACCAACCATGGGTGAATCGTCGAAGGTCCTCAACACCTTGTCCCTCATCTCTGAACCTGGGACTAAGAATATTCTCCCTTTGTAAATGATAAGATCCTTCACAAGAGAGTACCTGTTGTCCTGTACTGTCCCATCAATAATGCCAGAAGCCCACGGATTCTTGGCATACTCTGCAACTATCATGTGTCTCCAATCCTCTCTAATCTTTGCCATGGAGCTCAAATGGGGACGGCGAGATAAGGCATCAGCAACTATGTTATGTGTCCCATTGACATAGGAGATGTCAAAATCATACGACTGAAGCTTGCTAACCCATTTTTGTTGTCTCTCATTCAGATCTCTCTATCCAAGGAAATATCTCAAGCTGTTGTGATCAGTTTTTACATAAAACTTACTGCCAACAAGATATTGCCTGAACTTGGCCATTGTGTGCATGGTGGCCAACATTTCCTTATAATAAATGTTGTAGCTCCTCTCAGGACCCCTTAGCTTCCTGCTCGCAAAAGCTATCGGATGACGATCCTGCATAATCACTGCACCAATACCCTCTCCACAAGCATCACAATGAAGCTCAAAAGGTTTGGTGAAATCTAGCAAAGCTAAGACTGGACAAGTAGTCATCAAATGTTTGAACTTCTCAAAACACTCATGTGCCAAACGTGTCCAAATGAAAGCTCCCTTCTTGGTCAAATCTATAAGTGGCACAACATGCCGCGAGAATCCACTGACAAACCGACAGTAGAAGGCGCATAAACCTACAAATCCCCTGAGTTGTGTCAACGTCTCAGGTGTAGGCCAATCAATAATGGCACGAACTTTATCTGGAACCATGCGAACTCCCTCTCTGCTGATGATGTGACCCAAGTACAAAAGTTTTGCCATGCCTAATGCACACTTGAACTCCTCGGCGTACAAGGACTCCCTGTCTAGTATGCCCAACACAGTATCCAGGTGAACCAAGTGCTCCTCCCAAGATCTGTTGTATACCAAAATGTTGCCAACGAAAAAAAGGACAAATTTCCTCAACTGAGGGTGGAAGACCCTATTCATAGTGGACTGAAAAGTAGCTAGTGTGTTGGTTAAGCCAAAGGGCTTAACGAAAAACTCATAGTGTCCACAATGACATCTAAATGTAGTCTTCTCTACATCTTGCTCTTTGACCCTCATCTAGTGGTATCCTGTCCTCAAGTCAATCTTGGAGAAATAACAAGCTCCATGAAGCTCATCTATTAACTCATCAATGCATGGGATGGGATACCTGTTCTTCATTGTTCTTTTGTTCAGTACACGGTAGTCAATGCACATCCTGAGTGTACCATCCTTCTTCACCAAAATAACTGATGAAGCGAAAGGTGACTTACTCGGCCTTATGTGTCCCATAGCTAAAAGTTTCATAATTGTTTTCTCAATTTCATCCTTCAAACGCTTTGGGTGCCGATATGGTGTCATCATGATGGGCTTGGTGCCCTCCTCCAACTCAACAATGTGCTTTATGCCTCTATCAAGAGGTCTACCATAGGGAATGTCATTGAACACTTTTGCATGCTTAATTCTAAGGTCCTAAACATCTGGATGGTAGGGTGTTTTGTGTTGCTCCTCATACGTAGGCATCAATTTACAATTTGCTGCCCATTCTACCATGTCATGTCTAATCAACCTCTCCATTCTCCTGAGAGTAATAACCTTCAAGTTGTTGTCCTTGATGGCCTTGAGTACGTGGTTTGTTCCATCAACCTTGAATTTCATCTCTATCTCTCTAAGGTTGAGTGTGAACTCGCCAATTGCATGAAGCCACTTCATGCCAAGGACTACATCTATGTCACCCATGTTAACCACAAAGAAATCTTCTTTAAACTCATAGTTATGGAGTTTCATAGGCAGATCCGGAATCATTCTCTCACAATTGAGAGTGTACCCATCAGCAACTTTCACTCTAATACCTTCAAACTGCTGAGTTTGAATCCCACATTTTTCCACTAACCGTGCATCTATGAAATTATGTGTTGCACCTAAATCAAGCAAGGAAATAACTCTTTGAGCAGCCAAGAGTCCACGTAACCTGAAGGAGCCTTCTTTTTGCATACTAGACATGTGAGCTTCCTCTAGTTCTGTTTCTCCTTCATTTTCCACTTCATTTTCTGAGTAATCAGCCCCTGAAGCCTCTTGATTAGCTTGCTGGTCTGCTGTATCAGTCATATTATCTCCCTCATTAAACCACTCCAATTGCCTATTTTGACCTTTAGGCTTGAGGGGACAGTCATGGTTAAGATCATACGGGACCTTGCAATAAAAACAAAGCTTCCTTCTACGTAAATCATTGATTGTCTCTCTATCCAAAGGAGCTGCAAACTTTTTCTTTTGGTCTTGGTTTTTTGTTTTCTTTGGATCAGATCTGTTATCATTGTAGGATGAGCACGGCTTGGAGTTGAACTTACTACGAGGATTGATAAGTTCCATGCTACGAGCTTTCCTCATAGCCTCTTGCAAGGTAGGTGGAACGAATGCCTTGATCCAACCTTTCATAGGCTCAAATAGTCCCTCTATGAATAGTATAATCAATCTCCTCTCTAATATTCTGCTTACCATGACTGAGAGCTTCTGAAACTCACCAATATAGGACTCTAAACTACCCATCTGCTTCAGCTGAGCGAGATCTCTCAAGTATAACTTTGGATCTCGTTTGTCAAATCTCTCAACCAACCTATCTATGAACTCCTGATAAGTAGTGATCCGGTCATGATGTAATATAACCCTACCATGGTGCCACCAGTCATGGGCTATGCCATCCAAGTGCAGAGCTGCGAACCTTATGGCATCCTCTTCTGCCATTGGACGTAATATCATGAAGGTATCTAGTTTACTCACCCAAGCTCGAGCTGTGACTCTGCCACTGCCATCAAAGTTGGTCAAAGTGAGTTTGTTTGTTGCCTGTCTTAGATCATGGTTCCTGTTTCTAGGCCTCCTCTCTATCCTGTTCCTGACATGCTCTCTCTTCTGGCTCATAAATCTATCAAAGTTAAGGTGATCCTTAACTCTCTGTGGTAGTGCTTCCCACTCATCATGTAATGTCATCACATTATCTGTAAAGGCCTCGTCACCTTCCTCCCCCTTGTTTCCCTCTTAAAGTTCATTTCTCTCAAACATAGGGCGAGTAGGCCTGTCATAGGTGCATATTGGAGTAACTATCCTCCATGGGGTTCCATGTACACTACATTCCTATTCATGATCCTGATTCGGCCTTTTGTGAACAGTCAAATGTTGTACGGCAATACTAAGCTGCTAAAGTACATTCACCAACTGTTCTTGTCTAGCTACAAGCCCTCTCAGTATGTCTTTGGCTTCTCTGTCTTCATTCTCAGCACGGTTTTGAGGTTGTTCAACCTCATCTCTATCACCCATGTTTTCAAATGGTATATCTTCGAACTGATCATCAAATGGAAACTCCTCAAATGGATTTCTCTAAATACTAGCTCTCCTGCGTGAGTAATACCTGTTATATATGCCCTGATGAGGCCACATATGTATATATAACACTCCAAGATAGCGGGATTAAAGCTCTGATACCACTGATATGAACCCAACTAGTTCCAAATCTACCAACTACTAAACTATGAAGTTCTGGTACGTTTTCTTGTGTTTTTATGAATTTTTAGGCAATTTTTGGGAAGTGCGTTGTTAGCGTTTTAATTCGCACCTCGAGAATGCGGATTAGAAACGGACAGCTATGCACAATTGTAACGACCAAATTCAGCGTAAATTAAAAACTTTCCAATTCTCACTTAAAACATGTAAAAGTAACATATAACAAAGATAATACAATAAAATTTCTTCCTTTCTTTATTGATAAACACGTACAAGTTACAATATGTTTCCTCATGAATTTCATTTTCATTGCAAATATAAATCAGAGTTCAAAAGTAATACAGTTACATACATAGCTCGTAAGCTTTTGCACAAATAGAAGTAAGAAGGTCCAGGAGTCTGTCCTTTCAAATCTTGGTACATCGGCCACTTGCTGTGGAGGAGAAACATCACTCGGGCGCTTTTCCTCCAACCACGGACTTATAATGCGGTCCCCCGCACGATCATTTTGCAATGAATGACCCTCCCTTCGAAGAAGAGATTGGTAGGGTATCCTTTAACGATTACCAACTGAGCATAGTGCTGTGTCCTACACAACTAGAACCTTGCTATTTCACAATCTCGATCTAGTACCCGGATCACAATGAACTGACAGTGTAGTCTCAACTAACTCACGTCTATGTGGCAGTCGTACCTTTCACTACTTTGGCCAAAGTATTCTCATTCAGTACTTCGAATGAAGGTCATCTATCATAAACACTACTCAAGGCCGATTTGACTTTGGGCTATCTTACTCTACAAATAGGTTTTATCCTTCATTGGGTAATCTGTCACCCCAGTTATCCTACAATCATACGAACCTACTAGAAATGAAATAGTCTACAAGTGTCTTGTATCAATCCTCCTAATTAGGAAATCTTTATCCTAAGAGTACTTTAGCTTGTCTCAGTTATTCTAATAACTTAAGCTTAAAGACCTTTCTTGACTTTGCCTTTATTTCAATCCTAGTAGATAATAAGTACATCTACGTATTCTCCATATACAGAGACCATACACAACATGCAATAGTCATTCAGAATGCAAGCAAATCCCTCTCTTTTATCTTTTCCCATTATTTCTGTTAATGTAAGATAAGTAAATTAATCCCCTAAGCTCTTTACTCATATATTCCCTTTTTCACACCGTATATACTCCTCATATGGAGATCATACATATTTCATTCCTTAATGCAAAACACACACTAATGCAAACAAGTATACACTCTAGAAATCATGCATAATCACTCCTTAAAGTAATTTACTTAAATGGTGCAACATAGAACCATTTCTTTGTTTATCTTAACTGAAGTATTGAACTTAATGCAATTCCCTAACTATGCACATTTAGTATTTACTCTTTTAGATATATATCAAGAATTACGCTCTAGAACATGAGAGAAGAAACAGCATGCCTGGTATATGCCTTTTTCCTTTAGAGGATGACCTCGAATGTGTTCGCAGCTCCTTAGACCTCCAACAAAAGACTTCCAGCAATCTCAGATCAGTCTCAAACTCTTCCTCAAAAATTAATCATTTACTACAGCTGAAAAGTAATCTCAACTTCTTACTATGAACTCAAACCTGATGAAGATAATAACAGAGGATGCCTCTCAGCAAATGGTGATATATTCTCTCAGAAAATAAGAAAAGCTTCTCTCAGCAGTAATAAAACTCACTCACAACTCAAACAGGGATAGCCACAGTAACTGGCAAATGCTGGTAAGAATTCACAGTATCTTTCAAACTCAGCAAAACAGAATAATATAACCAAACAGGGAATGATTATGGAAGCTCAATAAGAATGATAAACTCGGATTGTTCAATGTGTGCATATGCAATGAATGGAAGGCGTGTATATTTATATACCCGAATTGCAACAGTTTTCCACTTAAGAAGGCATGCGGATTGACAAGTGCCCAAAATTAGTCAAAAAGACACTTGGCGAGTTCATAAACCCTAAGTCATCTCTTCAAATAGTGATTTGACCTCCAGAGAGCCAGCAATGAAGAATTTTTCAACTCTAATCTTCAAAAACGTCACCTACAAGTAACACGTCTTTTGCTAGTTGCCTGAAATTGAAAAACTCTCTTGCTGCGTTTTAGGTCATGGTTGCTATACTCCCACGTCGCCATTTATCTATGGTTTGATAAACAACAACGCCTCTTCTCAGACCTGGTCCAAGCTGTGTGTTTCAGGCGTGAGTTTCTCCATTCGCAATTTCATTTCTCACGCGTTTTCCATTTTCACGGGAATGACTCTTTTAAAAATGTATTTTTCTCTTTACAAATGTTTCAACTTTACACTATGAAGTATTTTCTATTTCAAATATTTAACTCTTAATATTTTCGATTTCCCATTTTGAATCAAAAACAAATATTTCCTTTTTAATGTCATCAAATGTAATATTCACGAGTTTTGATGCGTTTCAATAAAAACATCAAGTATTTGATATTTCCTTCATATTTGACTTATTCAAATATTTTTAAAGTAATAATATATAATGCAAAGTAAAAATCGTTTTATAAATTTACCAAGGTAATTTAAATTTCATAAAATTTATATAACTTAATATATATATATTTATATATACCTTTATTGTAGATTTATTTACTTAAATATATATATGCGTTTGTATATTTAAATATATTTACAAGTATATATATATTTCCAAGTAAAACTACAATATAAATGTATATTTATATATTATTAAATATATATATATATTTTATTTACATATCTAAATATTTATACTTATACGTGTTAGTATTTGTATATGTAAATTCCTAGGCAATATTAAATAATATAATTAATATCACTATTCACAGGCAATTGATAACGTAGTTATATATATATATATATATATCAATGTATACAGTGTACACGTATATGTACGTATACCATGTCGACACGTACGTATGGGAATATCCATCTGCCGAACATACGTATGTATTGACATGTATATACATGCTTACTTGACCTATTAACATATATCCATTCACGTTTTCCATATCATGGTCAAAGCACAGTAAGTCAGACAAATAAGTAATCATCACTTTTGAAAGCATAAAGAAGTAAACATAACTCCAAGCCTAAGGATGACTTATCTAGATCAACATAACTGACTTGGTTTCTCAGAACCTATACTGACGTGTATGTGTATGCTCATTTGGTACTCGTTACTGCTTACCCGACCAAGTTCCTCCCCGAGTGATATTTCTCCTCTGCCTGGAGGATTGGTCCTCTTTCCTACACACCGTGACACAACAACGGAAGTCATATGCTCAAAACAAAGCAGAATATATGAAACATTTCAAAAGTTAGGTTATTCACAAATCAATAACCTTATATTCTCCTTTATGCAGTATTTCACCAAGAATAATATCAAATGAAACAACCTTTATATTGAAAACAAGGTACATGCATCATTAATTCACCTCCAGAATTCACATTTACTCTATCTAGTAATGGTAAATTGTAACGTCACAATTTGGGATGTAACAACAATAAAACAGCTCTTTGAATTAGGAGGGGAAGCTCCCTCTTTGTTGATGATGTTCAAGAAAGTAAACTAAAACTAAGTTGCCTATCTTTTTGATCAGCTAAGAGCACAAGGTTTATAAAACTCAAGTGTCGTAGCTGAGATTTTCTGATTAAGGAATTTCAACTATGACTAACCTACGCTAATGACGTTTCTATTTTCTCAAGTAAACACAGAGCAAGAGAAATAGAAATGAACAAAGTTTGATTCTCCAACAAAGTGCTTAAATAACCTCTTTCCCAACATACATCTATTTACTTTCAATGCAAGCTGAAATTAAGATCACATAAGCATAACACAATAAACAGAAACTTGAGACATTATATCAAGGCAAAAGAGGCTCAAGACTTTATTTCTCAAATTTCTGGAACAAGGATTACACTAAACACATGCACGGGACAAGAACTTGCAGCTAAAAGAGACTTGCAAACTTGTTCTTACACAAAGTGAACAGCAACTACAAGACAACAACTTGAAGGAAAAATAAGCTCAACAATTTGTTATCACTAGTACGGTTCAGAAAAACAATGAGAAAACGCTCTTATTTATAGACAAGCGGAGTAGGGAACCCTAAAATCTCCTTGCTTTTACAACTAAGACTTGCTCAGCAAGAAAGTTTTATTTCTAATACTAAAGAAGATAACATCTAACACCTAAGAAAGCATGAAAAACAGGAAATGACAACTATTACATTTTATCTTCTTTCTCTTCTTCAAAGAGTAGATAAGAATTGAGATGAGAATAAAAAGAAAACGGAAAGAAAGCTTCTAGATGATTGACGCTTTCAACCTCATCCATATCTGCCAAAAAGCTGATTTGTTTCTTGTTTTTAAGTGGAGATTGTTGCTGAAAAATAGAATGTTGATCTGCCTTGGAAAAGCAAGTTCTCCGAAAAAAGTTGGGACCTAGGTTTTGTAGAAAATCACATTCCGGAGAAACCCAAATGCTCAGAAACTGAAAAAGCGGCCAAAAAGCAGCTTCTAGAAGAGGGAAAATTTTCTCAATGTTGAAGAGGGTGAAAAAGCAAAGAAACCCATGTGATCAGAAATGGAAAAAGTTGAGTGGCTGCTTTGAAAAAGCAACCCCGTAGAAGTTTGGAGTCTGAAAAAGTATTCCTCCTTGCTCACTGATCTCGAAACCACGAAGAACACCGGAAAAGCACACCATTTGAGTCTTCAAATCTTCGTTGAGAGAAAAGGGAAAATCTTCTTGCTCTGGACGCCACCCTGCAATAATGAATAATGAAAGTCAAAAGCTCTCTTTAAATAAGATGAGGTTTGAGAGAATTTGCTTTCTTTTTGCTTTAAATCCTTCGGAGCTTATC
>VDFB02159544.1:0-20395 GCA_007258455.2 Sequoia sempervirens | reverse complement strand
TTATCCTCATAAGTTCCTATTGTCTATGAGTTTTCAGATCAGTACTCCAGAAATGAGTTTAAACCAAAACAAAGCACAAATAATTTTCTAGTTTGTGAGAGATCATACTTCAAAATCACCAAACATACCAACTCTTCATATGAGCTTATTAAAAGTAGTTAAGTGGGTATATAAGATTGGACGGTAGTACAAAAGTCTGGAACACAACTCGTCGTCAAAAAAAAATTATATAGAAGGCAGAGACACGCTAGATAATATTAAATAGAAGGCAAAGACACACTAGAAAATATTAAATAGAAGGCAGAGACGCTTTTAATGTTCTTTCACTCATTTTGTGTGCTGACACGTATCCCTTCTCACAAACCCACCAGCCCATAATCCATACCTTTTTTAATACTTCTTTGCATTTTGCTAGACTCACGTGATCAGCAAAGCCTAGGATGTAATGCACATGCGGTGTTGATGTAATGCTTTGTAGCAAGAAGCTACAATACTTTTTTTAATATTTTCTAATATGCTTTCTTAATATTTTTTCATGAGAATTAATGCTTTAAAATTGTCTATGAATTCATGATCAAAATAACTGAAATCAAAATATTTAGCAGGTGAATCAGCATTAACAATCAAAAATTTATAATAAAAAAATTGATATTACAAGTAAAAATTATAAAGTTCAAATTCAATATATTAAACTATAATATAATTTAATTCAAAAATAAAATTAAATATACAGCCTAATCCACATAAAAGAATTATTTATATAGATTAAATTAATGTTATTTAAAATAATAAATGAATTATTTTTTAACAACAAATTCAAAACTAAAATATAAATAAAATTAAACACTTAGATAATGTATTTACAGCAATAAACTAAATAATGTAAAATATAAGTGTAAGAGTACTGAATACACAGTTTTATGCAGATCAAGTGGAAACACAGTGTTATTCAAAGGCGAGACAGAAATATTAATTACAACAATAGCCTCTGTAAAAGTACAGACTATACAGTCTCCTATAGGTGAAATAGAAACTCGTGGGGTTCCGATCTGATCGTCCATAATACGTCACTATCATTTCTACTTTACCTTGACAAAATACTAAATTATCATTTTTGGGCAGGTAAGAGAGAGACATCTGATTTCTACAGATAACGAAAAGCATTTACTAAAACTAGCTCTTCCTGTCTTGAGGAAATATTAATTAAAAAATCCTGTGTGTCGCGTACATGCTTTTCACATTTCTCATTCTTACGTTCACGCGTATCCCTCATCACAAATCAATCATAAATCTATTTATACATGGAGAATGATGGAGTATGAACAGTGAAGCGTAGCTTCAGAAGAACCCAGCTGACATATTTGAGGAGCACCAGCAAACGTCAATACAGAGGCCGCATTATGAATAAAACAGATATGGAGTTTGAAGAAATAAAAGGATTCGTACAACTGGGCTTCCAATTTAACAGGGAGCAGCTGAGCCCAAGATTAGTAAATGTTGTTCCTGGGCTGAAGCATCTAATTATAACCACCCATGAAAACTTGCCATCGCCAAATGGGGAAAAAGGAGAAGAAATGAAAGAGCGGCTCAGGCTGTGGGCTCATTGTGTGGCTTCCACTCTCCCCTGCTAACAACACTCAAACCATTATCATATTTCTCCTTCGCCACAAGAGCACTTCTATCAGTTGGATAGACAGATATTGTTCTCGAGTTTGATTGCTGTGACTAGGAAATTTTCTGTCTTTGCCTTGTCACAAGAATTTCGTGGATGAATGATCACATCTGAAATTTATTGTATGTACACTTTTGGAGAATTAGTTTTTGGAGACCTAATAAATCTCGGCCAAAGGCCTGATTTTGATTTTTAAAAGATTCGATCTTTTGTCAAGGATCTTTCTTAAGAATTTTAATTACTTTGTCCACTTGATTTCTCAAATTTCAGAGTGCTAACCAGACATTATTTTTCATTATACATATTGGCAAGCAGCAAACAAGCAATCTAAGCGGGTAATTCAATGATAGGCGATCAGTTCCAAAAATGTGTTTAAAATATAACTCAGAAAAAGAGAGGAGACTTGGTGTTACTAATGGGTGTGAAATAAATGAATAAAAAGAGGTATTAAGATTTTGAGACACCACTCTCTTTAAAAGTCGATGATGGCAGTGTCTCAGACTGCAAAACACTTATTTTTATGGCATTCTAGCTGAACTGGAGAGGGATGTTCAGGCCTTGTGGAGATCCAGTGGAGCTAAATAGCTTGTGTCTATGGAGAGCAAAGAATCCTTTTAAAGTGTGAAGTAGTAAGGAAGAGGGAGGAAATGGGAGGTGCGAGGACTGTTGCAACGACCATGTCAACAAGAAAATCTCCTTGAATCAGGTACCTGCTGTATTATTTTGGATAAAGCATATATTTTAGCAAGCCTTGCTGTTGACATCCCAAGCTAGTTGTGGGACGGGAATGTAGAAATTTGGCCAAAATCTCCCAGGGGAAATTTTAGGTGATACTCCAGATAGTAAAATATTAACTTCTCTTTCCCAAAGTTTATCTATTAGCCATTGTAAATGGATAATATAGGGCAACAACTTAAGCGATCATAGAAATAATAGTGTCTCTCTCTCTCACCCCTCATTCTTATGGTGCAAAAGAATGTAAATTGGGTAGCATAGACAATGTCTCAAGAAATAGTCTTGGAAGGTCTTTGTAGCTAGATATGGTCTTTGTAGCAAGACATGCATGATTACTCTCGATTACTTTATACAATCCAATTTTACATAGAATTATTAGTCTTTGATGATAAGACGATAGTATTAAATAATAATAAGATAATGATAATATATATGTCATCATTCTCGTGGCATGTCTTATGGAGCATATGATTAGGTGAAATGGAAATCAAACATCATTTTACATTTTATTTAAATTAAGTTAACAAAATGGAAGCTATGTGGAACTAAATTAAAAATGGAGTAGTGAATCTTTAGTTTCACTTGAGTTGTCAACTCTAGTAGATGAATGGCCTAAGATAAAAATCCTATTTAAACTGATAGTATGATAAGTGTAAGAATAGAGTAGATTTTATAGGTAAGAATAGAGTGATTTTATATGGTTGTCAATATAATATATTGTTCATGGATATGATATTTCTAGGATGTTCCTAGAATAATTATGGTCTTAAGTTAAAGATTCCTTAAATATGATCTTCAAGATGATTGCACGAGAACATTAAGGGTCACTTGTAGCTATTGTAATTTAAGAAATATTATTGTGAATTTAAGTTAGTATAAATGATTGGTTGAATTAGGTCTTGTTATTCTTATGTTCTTATTCTTCTATTTAATTATCAAATAAAAAAATTGTTATATCATTATTGAATACTAAATTGTGATGACTATTGATTGAGTTTAAAGACCTTGTATCTATGTTGTATTGTGTCTAGTTACTACTGATTGTATTATGTTAAATATATTAAAATGTGTCATGATTTTGTGATGTTTCTATATCTCATGACAACTAAAATATGAACATAAGGGTTGATTTATAACCCTATTTCTATCATATGGAATCACTTGTTATTGACCATCAAGGTCATATTTACTCTAAACAATAATATCTGAAAAAAATCCCCTTTTTGTTAAGCTTTGATGGATATCTATACCTTGTTCTTAAGCTCTCATATTGACACAAGTGGGGAGTGTGCTGCCAATTTGTAAAGCCTTGTCATGAATCCATTTTGTGCATATCCTGCAATCATGAAATTCCATTAAACAATATTTTCGAGGCATTTTGTCAAATAGTTACCGCCCCTTGTCTATGCTTCCACATTTTGCATACATGTCTACCCGGGTAGTTGCAACTAGAATCTGACAAAATTCCGTTGTACATCATTTGATGGATTTCCATGCCCTATTCCAAAACTCCCATTTTCACACATGCATGTAAGTTGCTGGCAAAGGCTGCGTAGTTTGGCTTTACAACTACTAGTTGCATTTATTTGAAAGTTATTGCCTTTTCATAAAATCTATTTTTCGTATATCCTGGAATCATGGCATTCCATGAGACCACATTTCTTTGAGGCATTCGATCAAACACGTCCCTTGTCTATGCTTCCACATTTTGGAAGCATGTCCATCAGACCATTTCAGCATGCATTTCGTTCACTGCAATAAATTTTATATGATCAAACTCTATGAGAATCCACCAGACTTTTGCAGCGGGCACGGTTTTGAGTTTGTTTTGAATTATAGGTGGGAACTGGGCAGTTGACTGCTGACTCCAACGGTTAAGGGGAGTGTTCAGTGCAGAAACGGAAACAAACACTACTGAAAGAACAGATGGAATGGCCCCACACCAGCTAATTAAGTGGTCAATGCTTAAAGTTTGCTGGTTAAATCTAGTCGTCTTAGCTGACTGTTTACATTATTGATTGGAAAACATAAGTGAATTGTCTATGCAGCCATAGACTATACATTTGACCGTATTTATTAATTTATTGAAAATCAGAATATAATGTGTTTTTTATTTTCAATTAATTAATAAATACAATCAAATGTGAACCCTAATGACTAGATAGACATACCTTCGATTACTAAAACTAGCTCTTCCTATATTGTTGAGCAAATATTAATTAAAAAGTCTTCTGTGTCGCGTACATTCTTTTCACATTTCTCATTCTTTCGTTGGTGACCCTCATCACAAATCAATCATAAATCTATTTATACATGGACAATGGTGGAGTATGAACAGTGAAGCGTAGCTTCATAAAAACCCAGCAAACTTCAATATAGTGGCATTGAAGATTTTCATGATCAATTTCAGTTTTATGCTTTTAAAATCAGTTTGCATGTTGCGCTATCTTTAGCTTATGTTGTCTTACTTTTTTAGCTTTGTTTTTTCATTCAGCCTGTTCGAATGAGTTTTATCTTCTTTTTTTCTTGTTGTCTAAAACCTCTTTATATAGAGATCATTGTAGCAGAGTTGTATACAATTGAATAATACAGTCTATCATTTTTTTCAGTCTGTTGTTCGCTCTGTTTTATGAGCAGATCAGTTCAATTATTTTATCTTAGTTTTTCTGTATAGTGTTAGAGAAATTTTATAAGTCTTATTCTTCAGGCCGCATTATGAGAAAAACAGACATGGAGTTTCAAGAAATAAGAGGATTCGTACAACTGAGCTTCCAATTAACACGGAGCAGCTGAGCCCAAGATTACTAAATGTCATTCCTGGGCTGAAGCATCTAATTATAACCACCCATTAAAGCTTGCCATCGCCAAATGGAGAAAAAGGAGAAGAAATGAAAGAGCGGATCAGGTTGTGGGCTCGTTGTGTGGCTTCCACTCTCCCCTGCTAACAACACTCAAACCATTATCATATTTCTCCTTCGCCTCAAGAAATTTGCAAGACCGCTTCTATCACTTGAAAAGGCAAATATCATTCTGGGCTTTGATTGCTGTGATTAGAAATTTTTTATCTTTGCCTTGTCACATGGATTTCGTCGATAAATAATCACATCATAAATTTATTGTTTATACACTTTTGGAGAATTAGTTTCCGGAAACCTAATGAATCTCGGCCGAAGGCCTAGTTTTATTTTTCTAAAGATTGGATCTCTTGTCAGGGATTTTTGTTAATAATTCTTTCAGTTTAACTAAGAATAACAGTGTACTTAAGATGTAATCGTCTTTGCCTTACATTTAATTTGACCCCATTTAGAGTTGAATTCATTTTGAGGTAGTAATTACTCCATCCACTTAATTTCTCAAATTTCAGAGTGCTAATCAGAAATTATTTTAATCACTGTATATATTAACAAGTAGGAAGCAAGCAATCTATGAGATAATTCAATGATAGGCGATCGGTCTCAAACGGGTGTTTACAATGTTGGGTTGTAACAATGGTTGTTACTGTTAAATTGTTTCGGAATGGGAACTTCATAAGCTGTTACATTTTATCAGTGTATATATTAAAGTAATACTATACCAGCTATAGAATAATGTAGAAGAGAGAAATGTTGTTGTATAAATTGAATGTTGGCAAAGGGTTGTGTGTTTATTATTGTGGAGAAACTTTATTTCCTTAATTGTTATCCTTTCCGGTTTATTAAATTTTTACTCAGGAAGCTAGATTGGGTTCATAAGTATAGCTTTCATGATTTTATTTCGAGATGCTAACCTTGATATGGTATAATATATAGAGGTTTAGTTTCCATTATCTTTTAGACTCTGGTTGTATGATGAAAGAAAAATAATTCTTATTGTTGTTTCAGAATTATGAAAAAAACTTAGATTAGATAACAGCTGTGAGTAAATCATATTACTTGTGAAATATCTTATTGGCTTTTAACACCAATGTTTCAGCTTGTGGTGCAATGGAGGATTGGGTAGATTAATAGTTGAGGATTAAAGATGAAGATATCCATAAGATAACATTCATAGTGTAGGTAAGAGAATTATGAGTTCACAACTTCATCTTTAAGCTTGACCAACACCCCTAAGCATTTATGAATTTGATGAACAACATCTTTAGCAATTGGACAATTTTTTCCTTATCTTCATAGATGATATTCTTATAAACTCTAGGGATGAGGAGGAACATGATCATCATCATTTGAGAATGGTTCTTCAACGTTTGAGGGAATACAAATTGTATGGTAAGCTATTTAAGTGCAACTTTTCCAATAAAATTAGAATATTTGGGGCACATAATCTCTACAAAGATAATTTGATTTATCTCACAAAGATTTGTGAAATCGTTGATTTCTCAGCACCCAAGAATGTGCATGAGGTATGCAATTTTATGGGACTAGCTAAGTATTATAGTAACTTTATTCTAAGATTTTCCAAAATTGAAAATTCTATTACCTCACTTCAAAGGAAAGGCATATGAATTGTGTGGATCAAAAATATGAGGAAGCTTTTTTGATTTTGAAGGAAAAGTCACATCTCCTCTCATTCTTAGAGTTCATGATTTGGAGGGTCAATTTATGGTCATTACCAATGCATCAAGAGATGGATTAGAGATGGATTAGGGACATGCACATGTAGGATGATCAGGTTTTGTCTTACGAATTGAGGAAACTTTGACAATATGAATTGAATTATGCTCCACATGGCATGGAATTAGCAGTGATTATGCATGCCTTGTCAGTTTGGAGGCATTATTTATTGGGAACACACTTTAAACTTAAGTTGGAAAATCAGGGACTTAAGTACACTTTCATATAGCCAAACATGAATGCATGCCAAATTCATTGGGTAGAACTATTTTCCAATTATGACTTTGACATCAATTTCATAAAGTAAAATAAAATCAAACTGTTGATGCTCTTAATCACAGGAGATAGATTGCATCAATAACCACTATTCAAACAACCCTTCAAGAGCGTCTTGAAGAATTGTCCAGATGATGAATTTTATGAGAAAGTCAATAGTTCTCTGAAAAAAATTCCCGAAATCCCAGTTATGATTTTAAACTTTAACTTGAGAAAGAATTAATATACAGTGGAGATTTTTGGTTTTTTGAAAAAGATTCTCACCCAATTTTAGTATATAGTCTAATCCATTAATAATAATAATAAACCATATTTGGCAGTAATGGGTAAATTATACAAATGTTGAAGAAACCGTCTAAAGTGATTTTTTTGTCAGATTGTATTCAATCATGTGGAAGACGAACAGAAGGAACATCAAGACTGGGATAGCCTTGTACTGATTTACAAATATCCATTATCCCACAAGAACCAGACCTTCATAAAAAAGTGGTGAAGATTCGGAAACTATTTCTCCAAAGATCTTTTATAAACAACTATATCACACGTGTTCACTTCATTCTAAATCTTCATATGACAATGCAAAGAGACAAAGCCCAAGAATTACAGCATTCAGTGCCGCGCTTAATAATTATCTATCAAACAATTAATTTTGTGGCGAAACAGAAATATGATAACGATTTAATTGTTTTTATGAGTTGAGAGTGGAAGCCACAGAACGAGCCCACAGTTTGAGGCGCTCTTTCATATCTTCTCCTTTCTCCCCATTTGGTGATGGCAAGCACTCATGGGTAGTAACAAATAGATGCTTCAGCCCTGGAACAACATTTAATAATTTTGGGCTTAGTTGCTCCTTGTTAAACTGGAAACCCAGCTGTATGAATCCTCTTATTTCTTGAAACTCCACGTCTGTTGCACTCATAATGTGACCTCTGTATGGAACTTCTCTGCTGCTGTTCATCTCTATTCTTCAGCTCTGGCTATTCAACACTGGTACTCCTCGTCGATGGAGAAAGTAATGATACATCTATGGTTTTATGCATGTACGAATAACAAATATGGCACGTGAAAAACATGACTATGTCTTTCCGCCATACACGCGGGGTTTGACTTTAATGTATTTCCTGTTTTTCTTTGGTGAAGAAAGGTACCTAGAGCTCACTGTGACGGCTGGGCTTAACCAGCACACACTAAGGTACTTTGACCGCTTATGTGGCAGATGTGGGTCCCTTCCTCTCGCCGACGCCCGCTTCCGTTCCGTTCAAACAATAGTCTGCGTTAATTTCAATTTGAACTGTTCCCGCGCAAAAGTCAGGGGATGCATTTGATCGCATAAAACAAGAAGTCAGAGCAACGAGGTATCAAAACAGAAAAATGGTTCATGCAGCTGCGACATTGGGAGCTTCGGAACAGGGTATGGACAACCATCAAACCATAATGGAAGGCAGATTATTGTCAACTATTACATCCTGGTAGACATGTATGCAAAATGTGGCAGCATAGACAAGGCACGCGAACTGTTTGAGCAGATGTATCAAAGAAATGTGGTCGCATGGATGCTATGATTGCAGGATATGCACAAAATGCATTTGGTGAAAAGGATTAATAAACTTTCAATCAAACCTGATTCGCAAGTGTAAAGCCAGACTGCGCAACCTTTGCCAGCATCCTCCCAGCCTGTGCCAAAATGGGAGATTTGGAACAGGGTATGGACATCCAGAGGAATTTTCTGGAATGTTGTAGCTGCAACTGCCCTGTGAGAAGTGTAATAAGAATAGACAATGCTCGCGAATTGTTTGGCGGAATGCCTCCGAGAATTGTTTTGATAGAATGTGATATTCTTCAAACTATCTATCTCAATACAAGATCTTTTTAGTCACAATTTTGATGAATTCACTTTTCCTTCAAGAAAACAACTTGAAAGGATTTTAAAGGAAATATACCAGTTAATGATCAACGTAATTAATTTTACTTTGTAGCATTAATTAATAGCTCATGAATTATAGATTAACTATTCTATAATGATTATGGGACGGAATGAATTGTAGGATACTCCAACATTTTTTCTAATTACATGGTCAATGTTATTGTAAATTGTTGAGAGATCTAACACCTCAATAGTTAAACATGTAACAAAAACTTCCAACACAACCATAGATGAAGACTCCACCATTTCTAGATATCATTATTATGCTATGTATTCTCAAGACCATTATGACACACACACAAAAAAGAAAAAAAGAAAATAAAAATAATATTGATGCCACCAAGTTCCTACAATCCTATATGGAAAGGGCCCTACAATAATACAAGAGGTTGTAATGTTTCTTTTCAATATCATCATCTAGTTGGTATGCTAACTTAATAAGGCATAGGACAGAGGATCTATTGTAGCTGATGTGTAATACTATCAACCAATAGAACAATGATATTTTGACATGTTTTATGGAGCCTCATATGAGTACACATAACATTAGATCATATTTTTAGCAAATGATTGATGCATCACTTGGAGGAAAAATCCCAAACAATCCTTGTGAGTTGCAAGAGGATGCAATGTGGTAATGTGATGTAACCATTGCTACCATCTACATAGTTGAGAGAAAAAAAGTGAGGGTCATCCAATGGTGCATGAGAGCCTTGATAAATTTGATGAGGTTGCTTAGGAGTTCCATGAACTATAGGATCAAGTGAAGATTAGAGGATTGATTCATGTGCTTTGGTAATGAATACAGATATGTAAGCCATTGGATTGAAACACTTGAGCAATGACCACCATTCTCTTTAACAAATTTACACTTTACAATCATAGAAAACAACAAAAATAAATTTTAAAAGATACATCATATGGGCATAACATCTTCCAACACATGAAGTGGATAAATATTCAAATGGTCTAATTTATTCTCTACATTAAGCTTATGAAGGAAGTATTCAAACCTAAACATGATTTTGGCTTTGTCCCTTAACAATGAGGCTTTGATGGGTTCCCTAAACTTTTAATTTACACATTAATAATTGATATTTTATCTTAGTCCTAAATTAGGAAACAATATGAAGGATCTAAGTTAATTATTTGACTATATGACATTACACACTAGACACATACACAAACATAATTGCATTATAATGGAATATTAGGACACTAGTAATAAGGATTCCTTGAACACCTATATAGGCCAACACCAGCTAGCTATAACCAACATTCTACACTCATAGAACATGATCATCATTTGATATCTAGAAATCTACTAAGAAGATAAATATTCACCACAAGAGCGATTTTGTATATCTATTTTACATTATTGAGTGGATAGATACAATATAAGGAGGAGGTCCTCATGATTAATTGTTTATTAGTTCTTCTTTTTACCATAAAAATCAAAAAATAGATCCTTTTTATTGGCTATTGTGTTTTAGCTCAGCAAAAAAAGTACAAAAACTCGTGGGAATTGATCTACTAGATTCAAAATCATAAGACATTAATTACTACAACTATTGGTTTGACCATGTAATTCTTGATTATGGGATACTACCCAAGAACATACCTTAGTAAATCCTTCACTAGATACTTCATTCTCTTTCTTTCATACTTAAATCTTTTAGATGATCAACACCCTTAAAATTTAATCTAAATTCATTGGTTGTGGATCTTATATTAAATTGTGGTTCTTTCTAATCATGTTGTTAGTACTATTATCATTAATGTCTTATCTTGCATATGAGTTAGTCTAAAAGTAATCCAAATTTATACTAAGAAATTTTACAATCAAATTCATGCCTACTCTAAACCACTTATGTTATAAGATATTGTTATAAAAGGTGATACAATTAATATAAGAGTTGATGATAATCCATTGGCCTTATAACATAGGATAATCTCACTCAAAGGTTGTGAATGAGCTTTTAAAGTTGCAATATTTCAAATGTTCATGTTTGTGTTTTGATCTAAAGTTGTTTGTCAAGTGGGTTTAAGCATAGCAATTTTAGTTTATTGTTTCTATAGTTGATGTTGTTTATGTTTTTTATTGGATAAGAAGGGTTTTTGAAAGGGCCCTTAACCCTTTTACAAATCAAAAGATAGAACGTTCAGCTCAACAAAACAAGAAAACCAACAAAGAACAACATAACAACACAAAACAACAAACAAACAGAACCACTACAGCTCCATCAAAATGGAGTAGAAAGACAACCCACGTAGCTCATTATACAAGGGTTCTTCTCCACAAACCTTTTCATCTTTTTATTGCAAGGATAAGAAACATAACCGTTCATGGGACCAAACAAACCAAGAGTATCAACTGAGGGATTATTTGAATCTTCAACCCGAGGGTTTTGGAGTAGTGAGGGGTGGTCTTCCACGACAACAGACATCTTCTCAGGCTTTTGAAAGAGCGTGGTGTGATCCTCCGTAACCGTAAACATCTCTTTTTTCTTCCAAACAAAGTGTGGCTTCTTTCTCCATAGGCATGTAAAGGAGGCATGACCACCTTTCCCGCAATAATGGGATGATGTTGTTTATGTTATCCCTGTAACTTATTTTGATTTATTCCAAACCCATTGAGTATAAGAAAAATGTTTTATATTTTATCTTTAATTTATTGGATTTGTCTACTATTCTAGCTTATCATTTTTAATGAAAAATCTTGAATAATCTAAGATTATAATATTTTTTTTAAATTCACAAATCTAAAATTTATTGCCAATTTTTTTGTTGGGGTTATTACACATGTGAGGAGAATTTAATCATAATTAGACAAATTATTTTCATTAATTACTCACAAACTAAGAAATCTAGAGAATCTAATGATTTTTTTCTAGCCTTGCTACAAACTTTGATCCACTTTACTCAAATTATTTTCATTAATTTATATCATATCTAATCTTGGTATTTTCCTTATTGTTAATTTTTTTATCAATAACAAGATATATCCTTAGAAACATATAAGACCAATAACACATTTAATCTTTATGTGCTACAATCGTTTCACCTTCTATGTGCATTCCTTGGCCTCGTGTACCAATCAATTCCTATGTTGGAGTGATATTTCCCACACATTTGGTTTAGTTCAAGAGGATTTTGACCTTACATTATTTTTTTCCATTTCCTCTCCTTAGCTCTATGATAATAATTTATTCCACACACTCTCTCTCCTCTCTAGGCTCTTTGTGCTAGTAAAAAAATCACAATTCAGTTTCTCATTCACTTTGGTGGTGAATTATAGTATATGGTCATCCATGTGGAGATCAACAAAACTATATTGAGAAAAAAAATCTTCTTCCAATATGGTGATATCCTAGTTGCCATTTTAGAAGTGCTTGGTATAGATCTCACCAAAGGATTTATTTGACAAAATATCAACTTGACATTTCTTTCATGTTTGTGTGTAATATATACCCTCATTATTGACAAGGAAATTACCAAGGAAATGGGACAATATCATATTTTGAATAAGAGCATGATAGGCATGGAAGCAATTGTTGACAACATTCCTCTTATAAGTGATTACTATTCCTCTCAAAGGATTTAAATGCCATGGGTTTGCTTTGATTGGCATTATTCAAGACATTGAGACTAGACTGTGGTGTTGGATAAATAAATTATAATTTTTTAAGGTTATCAAAGGTTTGGTTAATTTTTATAACCCATCATTGGATGTTTTTGAACTCTATGAAATTAAGAAGAGATGCTCAATCCATAAAATATATGACATGGAAAAGGTGGTTTAGGTCATTAAGTTTATGCAATGAATGATAGTTTGTGTGAAATAGAAGGATGAAACAAGTAGCTCTATGTTTATCAATTATGATAATATCTAATAAAATTTTGTATATAGATAGTCTCTTGTGGAACATATAAGCTCCTTATTGTATTTCTCTCAACCATAGTTTTTACTATTTCTACTTCCTAATGATTCTAGTCTATTTTTGTGGCTTTCTTTCTCAATCATTTTTATCATTTTTTTAAAAAGTTTGTATCTTGGGTTTTATCACTATCTTGTCCTACATCCGTTTTGGATATAGAAAATATGTAATATCTCAATCATGTCTACCATCAATACAATATTTATGTGTAAATTATATTATACTATTATAGAATGAGAGAGGGCCCTCATCCCTAACTTGAATTACCAAAAAAAGGATTGTAAAAGATCCAAATCTCAAATGATAACATTAAGTGGATCAACATTTAATAGACTACTCTCATCTCAATGGTTTTCAAACACTTTCAATATTTTCAATTTGATAGTGATATAATATGTCATTAACTATGCTTGACATATGTAGAATAGTAGATATACTTGATATTTTACTCATGGAGTGGGCTCTACTTATTCTTTTCAAATATTTTGATTTTACTTTGGAACCCATGTGGAACTAGTGTCTTCCAATAAGGTGGTATTGGGATTGTTGAAAGTTGATTCCTTATTCTTCTTTGGGGAATGAACATGAAATATTCCTTTTTTTATATGTGGAGTAATGAAATTATCTTTCTCTTTCTTTATTGGTAGAGAAAAATGGTTATAATTTGGTTTTTATGCTTAAGAGCATTAGGAGGCAATAAAGAGGGCTTCATTTGCTCCTTATTTTCCTTTTTTATTAAATTTTTATTGGTTCTTTGTCATAGATTCCTTTGGTATAATTAATAAATTATTTGTGTTCATAAGAAACAACTATTTATTGTTACTTACTCTTACAACCATAACAAATATCCTTGAGAGTGTCCAAGATAATTTTCAAGTATGAAATGCCTCGACTATAAAATGTAATTGATCATTTGGAATATCTTAAAAATATTGCAATCATCACAAGAATGATTATGTTAGTAACACGTAAAAATGTTAATGTAATCATCATAATTGAAGTTTTTATTAAAATATAGTATGGTAATGGAATTTAATGCCAAAAGATATACCCCCCAACTAGGGGACACCATTAAAATATTGTAAAGTATATAGACATGTATGTATACTACAAAAGCTCCAAATCTCAACCAATAATATTAGATGGATTATCATCTAATGCATTATTATCATCTTATTTATGTGGTTTGCAACCATCTTTAATGTTTTAAATTTCAGCATGATATGATGTCATTCGATGTGCTTGATATATGTAGAATAGGAGAAAGACCCTTTGTAATATTGCTATTGTACTTGTGGGGTCAAATTCACTTGTTCTTTTTTAATGTTCTATTTCTTCTTTGGATTCCATATGGAAGTAGCACTTTTAAAAGAAGCCACAATGGAATTGTTAAATTTTTCTCTTATTCTTCTTTGGAGCATAAGGAGGAAATCATCCTTGCTTAGGTACATATGAAAGAATAAAATTATGCTATTATTTATTTATTAATGGAGGAAAAGAGTTATAAGATGGTTTTTGTTCTAAAGGCATATTAGGAGGCAATGATGAGGGTTTAATTTTCTCCTTATTTTCCATTTTAAAATTTCTTGATTATTTTCTTGCACATGAGTTTGTTATTATTAATGAATTCTATATTTGGTTTCATAAGGAGTTTCTATGTGATATTCCTTGCCTTTGCAATCATAACAAATGTCCTTGAGAGTGACAACATAATTTTCAATTTTGAAGTAGTTGACTTGAAAATAGGTACATATGTATCCCTCGTTGCTTTCACAATTTTCTCTTGATGAACATATTTTCTGGGCATTAATGTATCATAGAGGGTATCACATTTAACTATTGTAACTAATCTCTCCCAAGTAAAATACAAAATCTAGCCAATGAAGGAATGCTATGTAGAAATTCATGCACCACCTTAAGCCCGTGTGAAGGGAAAGACAATACTCCCCAAAGTGTCCACAAGAATGGCGTTAGTTATGTTTAGAGAAACACATAAATGTGTATAATTGTTTGATTCTAAAGTCTCAATTATATCAAATTCTTCTATGCATACGTTATACTAAATGACTAGATTAATGTGAATACCTTCACATTGTTGAGCATGAAGAAAACCATGACCATAAAGTGGACCATAATAATTGTGGTTTGGGATCTCCTTATAAAATGAAATAATTGAAGGTACGTATGGAGGTGAAATTGAGGAATAGGGATGTAGATTTTTGTAGAAGTGTCGGAAGAGGAACAAACATGCTTTGTATCCATAAGATCTTTGTTCATATGTGTACATACATCATACAATTAGTAAGATGCTTGAATATCTATTAGTGTTCAATATTGCTAGATTGTGTATGCAATGGAAAAATATTAGCATAAATTTTCCAATTTTATGTTAGTGGAGCAACCAAACAATTTTCCCATCAACATGAATCACATTATTATCAATAATCTGATCTACAAAATTATACTTGAATATCGCACAAATATATGTATGGTGTCCAATATTAATCCTATGAAAAATGTAGAATGATTGTTCATTATAACTCTTAGATAATCCGCTGGAGGAATCCAAAAGATTAATAGAATTAAGGGAATCCAACAGATTAATGAAATTAAGGGTAATAAAATTATTAGGAAGGTTTGAAGAACATTATCTAATGGTTTGCTAAGCTTTGTACATTCCCTAGGCCCTTAATGTTTGAATGATACAAAAGAAAATGTCACAGACTTTCTTTGGAACTAGTTTTAGATTCTTTCTTGTCTCATTTTACATGCTTTGTCTATGCTTCCACATTTCGCATATCCTGCAATCCTAACATTCTGTCAAAAAATTATTGGAGGCATTCTGCCAAACAGTTCGCGAGCATTGTATATGCTTATTACACTTCTACCAGGGCGGTTGCAGCTACAACATTCCAAAAAAATCCTCTGGATGTCCATACCTTGTTCCAAATCTCCCATTTTGGCCCGGGCTAGGAGGATGCTGACAAAGGTTGCGCAGTCTGGCTTTACACTTGCGAATCAGGTTTGATTGAAAGTTTATTAATCCTTTTCACCAAATGCATTTTGTGCATATCCTACAATCATAGCATCCATGCAACCACATTTCTTTGATGCATCTACTCAAATAGTTCACATGCCTTGTCTATGCTACCACATTTTGCATACATGTCTACTAGGATATTTCTGACTGTAATAGTTGAAAACAATCTCCCTTCCATTATGGTTTGATGGCTGTCCATACCCTGTTCCGAAGCTCCCAATGTCGTAGCTGCATCAACCATTTTTCTATTTTGATACCTCGTTGCTCTGACTTCTTGTTTTATGCGATCAATGCATCCACTGACTTCCGCACGGGAACAATTTAAACTGAAATTAACAGAGACTATTGTTTGAACGGGAACAAAAACGAGCGCTGGCGAGAGGAAGGGGCCCACATCTGCCACATAAGTGGTCAAAGTACCTTAGTGTGTGTTGGTTAAGCCCAACCCTCCTAGCATGGCTTCTAACATGTCATAGTAGAGTAATTATGGCATTGAATGAAATATTTTTTATGCCATTGAAGAAAGAGGTTAAAGCCAGCTGCCTCCATTATTGATTAATATTGCCTCAAGTTTCAACCATATACTCTGTGTTATATAAAGCTATAACTGTTGATGCTTGCTTGCATGGATCATAATTACAAGCACATACTTGTGGGCAGTAAATAGTCTCATGCTTTTCTACTCAAGAGTGTATGGGATAGGTAAGCGAAAAGTACATAAAGGAATTTAAATACACAATGGTATTAGATATATGATATTATGTGCAAAGTAATCTTAATATATTTTAAAAGTGCACAAAGAAAAGTTGAATAATAAGACTTTTAAGATTTTTTTGTTGAGAAGATAAATACTTTTAATTTTTTAGTGATTTGTCGATATTGAAAGTTTGGATCATATGTGTCTGATCTTAGTCTCATTCTTTTAGAGTATCACAGGTTTTACATTCAATAAATATTACTCTTTGACAAGGTTTCCAAGAGACTCGTGCTGGTATTTGTATGGGAGACTAGTACCGGTACAACATTTTTTGAAATAGGAGATGGGGTACTTGGAGTCGTCATCTTTGTTTAATATAAATATAAATTAATAAATTAATAATTTATAAAAAATATCATGAAATTGAACTTTCAAAACAAGAGCAGTAGTAAATTTTCACGAGAGACGCCAAATTTTCTGCTGGGAGATGTTGGGAGACTTAGGAGACGACACGCCAAGTTTCCAAGCTGCTAGAGGTATTTCTGGGGACGTCTCCAGTACCATAGATGTGTACTAGTCCCTGGGACACATCTCAGGGGGTGGAACAAACGTCTCTCGACAACCCTACTCTTTGGTGGACTTTTTGTCAATCATTTAATTTTTGTTTATAGAATATAATAAGAATATAATTTGGTTTGATTTTTATTAATATAAGTAGGATTTATAGGGTGTTGGACCCCAAAAAAAGGCCCAACAAGGAAAAAAGTTCAGCAAAACACAAAAAGGATCAAAGGTCGCTGACTAGAGACAACAAACTAGCAATAGATTACAACTTTTTTTAAAAAAAACATAAAAATAAAACAAAGGGAGCACTAGACTAATTAGAAATTTTCTCCCAATCCTCCTTGAGTAATTTAAAAGGGTCCTAGCTATTAGAGTTGGTGCTAGCACCTTTGGAATCATCATGATTTTAATTTCATCTTTAACACTAAACCAAGGGTGGCCGCCTAATGGTGGATGAATTTTAAAGTAAAACAGGAAAGACAACACAACTTCCTTTCTAGACCATCAACCTAAGATATCAGAGTAGTTGTATCCTCAATAGTCTTCATGCATTTAGAGCAACCTATTTTTCAAATTTGCAACAAACCAAGCAAAATGACACTTTTTTTGCATGTGTGATAACAAATTTTCAAATTTTCAAAACAGACTTATGTAAGCTAGAATAGACTTATAATATACGGACAAAAGACTGTGCAAAAGCTTTCTGAGGCACCTGTAAGCAAAGGTTCACCCTAGGGTGAATGAGTCTTTGGATAGGGTTTTGAAAAGTGAAAATTTGAAGTTTTATGTTGATATTTGATGTTTCCTTTTCTAGTTACAAACGAGTTAATTAGTGACTATTTTTCTAGATTTTGCTCAGTTTAGGACAATGCATTTCAAGGTGCAAGTGTGAAACATAAGAGAAATGTTTTAACAATTTTTGAATGTAAATTTTACATCTAACATGAAATAATTGACTAATGTTGAATGCAAAGACCTAAAAGATGACTACTTTTAAATGCCAATCTTGATTTTAAACCATGCACTTTTTCTCACTAATTGAACTAGATGCAAACAATTACAAAAAAATGTAATTTTTGAAACTAAAACAAAGATCTGTAGGTACAGGAAAGTAAAGCAGACAGACACTGATAAATGTGCAAAAATTTAAAAATTGCCTGTGCAAGGATAGGTTCGCCCTAGGGTGAATGAGACCTTGGACAAGGGTCTGAGAAATTAAATTTTGAGTGTTTAATTTGACATTTAAGCTCATTGTTCCTAATTGTAAACAAATTATTTAGTTACATGGTTTCCAAAAATTAAGATGAAATAAAAATGCAATTTTGTGACAATGTATGAACAAAATGACAACTTTTTTGAATGCAATTTTTGATGTAATTTTGATCTAAATGATTGAAACACACTTTTATGGAATCTAATATGTGGAATGTATGCAATATTTTTGGATTTTTATGAATTTAGGTGATGCAAACATAAAAATTGTAACCGTAAATGCAATACAAAACTAGATAATGTAAAACCTAGATCTAGGGTTTCAATGATCTCCAAATCAGAAAAGATGATTTACAATTTCAGGTTCACCAAAATGAAAAGATGGGAAAATGGGGAATGATTAAAATAAGGCATCTTAGGTCCTTCATTCAAAGAAGTTAGGAACTAATGGTGTCCCTCTTCCCAAAATTTCATTGAAACTAAGAGATTGCAAGGTGTAGAGATTGAATTTTAACCCTAAGGCAAGCCAATCAAACCTAAATCTCTTGTTTCTTAGGACATTAGGATTTGGAACTAAATGGAAATGATTTGATGCAACTAAACCTAATGAACAATAAGACTTATATGATAAAATGCAAGATCCTGAAGATACAAAAACTAAAATCACAGTTTGTAGGCAGATTTTAGAAGGGTTTGGACACATGTATCTGGCATTAGAAATTGGTCTTGAGAACTACTGAAGGATAGGTTCACCCTAGGTTGAATGGGTCCTGGGTAGGTTGTCCATAATAAGCTTCAAGGCAGTTCTCTAGTGCTTGATCTTAGCTTCAGTTTGGCATAGGTCCCATTGTCGGAAAGTCAGAAATAAAATCTGCAATTGAGTTTTTGTAGCTTGACAACATTGGTGACAACTTATGCAATGTTGCAAAATTGATCTTTGAGATCTTTTCAGTCCTTCTTTTACTTGTAGTCTGCACATACAAAGAGAGGAAAATTTATTTTCTTTGAATAGGGGTTTGCCTTAGTCAAACCCCATGTTTGGTAATTAAACCTTGATAGAAAGATAATGACAATTGATAAGTGGAAGGAATGATGAATGAACACTTTCTTACTACAACTCACCAAACCTTAAATGGCTTCCTTTAGAGGACTGAAGTCAAACACATCACTCCAAGGAATCAAATCTTTCTTTGCTTGATTTGTTGGATACCTGAATGCTTGGATGCTTTAGGATCAACAATGCATATTAGCCTTCACAAGATGACATGAACACACATACTTGCTTGAATATGATGATAGGATCTTGAATGCTACAACAAATGAATAAAAAAACTACTCTTGAATGCTCTTGACAATAATATTTACTCATCGAATTTCTCTCATAAAGTGTGTTCTTGCTTAGCTTTGAATTGATAAAAATATTATGTGTTTGTAGGTGTTTATCTAATTTCCCAAAAATTAAATTCCAAAAGTCGACAATTGAATATGAAATTTGAATTATTAAAAATCTACCAAAAACGTATTAAAATTTGGGATCTAGGACCTAAAGAGGATCCATTCGCCCTTGGGTCCTAGCCCAAAAGTCTAGGACACATTCATTTTAGGGTGATTAAAATATTAATTGCATTAATTAAATATAGGTTTCCTTTTCAGAAAATGAGAATTTTTTTTTTTGAAATTTATAATTGGACAAATTAAAAGCTTAATTAAGTCCAATTAATTAAGGGACCCAAACATAGTGTGAAGGT
>VDFB02159543.1:0-38704 GCA_007258455.2 Sequoia sempervirens | reverse complement strand
TTTGATCAAATAAACATACTAAATTCACATAAATGAACCAAGACAATATTAAACCTAAAGAAGGAGATGCAATAACAACTCATAAATCTATCATGTATAATTTCAATAAATGGCCTCTCTAAGGGAAACTTGTAGTAACAAGACAACTGATAAAATATAGGATACTCGAAGTTCTTAAGCTCATCACCAAGCTTCTTCTAGTTCTCATACAAATGATACCCATTTATATTTCATTTGAATTCATTACATAAATATAGAATAATTGAAATGTGCACAAGCATGCTAGCTGCATTTTGTACACACAATCTAATTTAAGTTTGAATCAACCCATTAATATGATATACAAATCAATTGGCTAAGGGCCTCTATATCCTAATGCTTACAAGCACACTAGGCACCCCATATGAATTCAATTCATACATGTAATACATCCCTATCAAGAGTACATATAAACAAGGTGATACAAACAATTCAATCATATATATGATTATTGGAACTTCAATTTAACACTAATTAGTGTAGGAGTTTAGGTGAACTCTTCAAACACCCCAAAATCACCTGCAAGACAAAATAACTTCCACAAGAGAGAAATGACAGAAATATCATGCTATCATTAAGATGCAAGAATGAAAAATTTAATATGAGATGATTACAAATGTACAAAATGCCTTGAATATATAGGCATGAGTGAAAACCTAAAATGCATGAGATGTTGCCAAGTGTTATGATCTAACAACATGTGGCAACATAACCCTAACTAACTAGATAAGGATAAGGATAGAGATAAGTTCTAGAAGGACAACTCATCTTCTAAAATGAATCTTATCTCCTACAAACAAGGAAGGGGATATTACCCCATTATTAAATGATCTATTAAAATGCAACCTAGGACTAAATGATATATGACCTAAGTTAACTTATGCTAGTGTAATAAATAATTAATTACACTAGCATTTAGGTCATATAACTTGGATACAAACTATCCCTTTTACTTGTTAATAAAATTAATATGTAAATGACTAAATAAGTTATATCAAACAATTAAGACATCATACACGATTCCTTAAAATATTAGTAAATGATTACTATTCATATAATACTAACTTAATAAATATTTTATTAACTTGATTATATAAAATTATTAATAATTAGGATGCATTAACATTCTTATTAACTTCACTAAACTTACTAATATTTTCTATCTTTATTAGTAAAATTA
Organism: Sequoia sempervirens; assembly: GCA_007258455.2. Lineage (NCBI taxonomy): Eukaryota > Viridiplantae > Streptophyta > Pinopsida > Cupressales > Cupressaceae > Sequoia > Sequoia sempervirens. The sequence goes on along the minus strand of VDFB02159543.1, from coordinate 37,485 downwards.
CTAGGGAGCTTGGGTTAATTTTTCTTTTTAAAATTTCTTTAAATAGACACATGAATACATTTAATGGAATTTTCCTAATGTTAATTTCTTTAATTAAAGAAAAAGACAATTTTATACCACTATCTATATATATATGCTTACATGAATTTTTCAAGCTCACGGTAAACATGCTTATGCATATGTTTTAACTTCTAAATACAGAGTTTTAACATTGCATTTATCCCACAGTCTGGTTGTTTAAACAATAAAAGGATTTATGCAAATCTTAGTTTAAAAGGGTGCAGTAATATTAAAACCTAAATGTGCTCATTAATAAAATCTTGGCTGTAATTTTCACTTTAATAAACATACCCTAAAAAAACAATTCAAAAACCTTATTTCCAGGCTGTAGTTACACCAAATTGGAGAAGTGAAAGATTTTTACCAGCGAGGAGGAGATTGGAGGGGTGACAAACTTGCTAGAGGTTAAAGTTGATAAACGTAGCAAATGCACTGGGAGACATGTATGTAGAATGAGGGAACATAACGCCTCTAAGAAATGTGATCTCATGAAATGCTATGATTGCAGGATATGCACTAAACGGATTTGTTAAAAAGGCTTAAGGAACTTTCAAGCGAATGTTACTTGTGGGGGAAACGCCAAACCCTCAACCAGAGCCAACATCCTCCCTGTTGCGCCATCATGGGAGCTTTGAATCAGGCCGCAGGGGCATGCGTACAAACTATGGAAGCAAAGACAACACACATGAACCATTCGACAACATGCCTCAAAGCAATGCAGTCCCCTGACGCCATGAAAGCAGGGTATGTAGAAAATGGATTTGCAAAGAAGCTCTCGAAATTTTTGAATTAATGAAGCACTCTGATACACATCCTAACGTGGTAATCTTTTCTTGTGTTCTAGGTGCACGTAGTTAGGCAGGTTTAGAGGATGATGCTGCACATACTTCACACGACAGTAACCCTTATTGCATTACATATATAGATGATCATTAAGTGTGCATGGTTAACCTTCATGCGCACGTTGGCTATCTGGGAAATCTCCTAAGCTTTATATGCATCAAAGGTGGCCAAACCGTTTAATGTATTCGGTGTTCAAGTCTTGAGGAAAGCATTTGCGATTTGATAGTAATGCAAGAATATGGGATGCTTATCTGTGTATTGGGAGTGTGGCTAGAAGAAATGGAAGGAGCAGATAGGGTTGAAAGGTGCAAAGATGACGAGGTTTTAGCCATTGATAAACTTCAGTCATGCGGTTCAATTGATTAAATTCCACCATTGATCTGTAGCAATGAAAAATTCTGAAACGGCAGAGAGAGCTACACTGGAAGCTAAGAGGCTCCGATGTAAGGCACAACAAACATCAAGCATTCAGCGTGAAAATGTAGTTTGAAGGAGAAGTTGCTAAATGGGGTTTTAGGATTCAAATTTCATGAAATTAGAATTATCGACCTTGATACAAAATGCCACCAGCAATGCAAGCATGCTGCTCAAGCGTTCATGACATTTTGACTGAACAATAGGCAACATAAGGGCTTCCAAGGGAAGCAACAACAAGAAGGAAGAGAGTAGGAGGAGCGCATACCTTAGAAAATGTTTCCACAGTCTTTGTCAGTGTCCTCTCTACCTTTACCAACATCCTTCTCGCCAATGCAAAACTATGAGTTTTTGAACAGGGTATGAACATCCACCAGAGCATGATCTTGGTGAATTTCTACCCCTGGTATCTCCCAGAATGGATGTAACGGGAGGCTTAAGAAACTTTCCAGCAAATGCAGTTGGCAGGTGTAACCAACGTCCTTCCCTCCCTTCTCCACGCATCCTACCTCCCTTCCTTTTCTTGCATGCAATGCCTTCTTTAATTCTCTGCACAACGACCCTCCATTATTTCCTCTCTTAGCGACCAAGGTCATTATCTTGGTTCAATGCCAATTGACCAACTTTTTTAAACAGGTGATTAAGGAATGGCATGATGAGATATCCTCTATGGACCATCTCCATTTACTTTCACATCTCCGGATAGCACTCCTATAGAGTGGTTACCCACCGATTCAAGAAATAAATTCCTTCATAAATATCGTCTCACATATCTATATACATATATTATAGTGATAAGGTTTATATTTATTTAATTTCACAAAATAGCTTCTCTTTTTTATATATATAATAATTGAAATAATCTTTAACTTAAACATAATACGTACACATACATATTTATGTATATATATATTTGTTAAATAGAATACTGTTATCAAAGTAATAGGTTAGAGTACAACAATATATTGATAAACATTTATATTTATTTATTCCTATATAAACAAGTATCAATTAAACAACACATACATTGAATGGTATTTATTTGATTATCAAGCAAATTAACTATTCATCAAAATAAAATGAAACACAATGAATCATGAATAAATACTTACACAAATTTTAAGAACAATTGATATTGAGGGGCACTACATGTCATGACAAAAATAATATAAGTATTTTTCTATGGAGATCTTTGTATGAATTTTGGAGTGAGTTTGTGTGAATATTTCTCTAGATTCAATGTGAGTTTGGACATTCAATTTGAAGATTAAATGATATATTTTATACAGTTGTTCAATGTTGTTTTTTTGATGTATATGATAGTAAAATGATGTAATTCCATGATAATTTCAAAAATATATCCCATTACAATTGCTCAATAGTTTGGTGTATTTTGGTGTTTGTTTTGGTATACTCGATTTGCAAGGGTTTGCTCAGATTGGAGTACATTTTAGATTTCATATTGTTTGTTGTTGTTAGCAATAAATATCTTTGCAATAAAAGCATTTTTTATGTTTGTTTGGTGTCCAGAATAGTTGATAATAGTTTGGGAGTTGGGTGGAGTTTGCTTGGGTTTTTAGTGGTATGCTTGAGTTTTCTGATTAATTGTCTTTATGCATTTGTACAATAGATGTTCATTGTTGTTAGCTATTGTAATGACAACAAAAATGATGTAATTTCATGCTCAAATCTATAATGAATAGTTCTTCATCTATTCCTTATGATTTCATCTCAGTTTGGAGTAGTTTGGTGTCTTTTCCTTAATACCTGATTTGCTCTATTGCTTAAATTTCTCATTCAAATTTGGAATATTTAATTGGGGATATTACAATGGTATCAAAGCCATGATCTTGTTAGCCTGATGGTTTGATCATATATTTCTAAGGGAAAAGAAGAGTTAAAAGATGGCTAATGTTGGTAAGCATGCTACATCCATTCCCCTTTCAAATCCCATAGAAGATTTGGTAAGAGAACTAGTGGTCATCAAAGAAACTTAGGCTAATCAAGATGAAGTATTTAGAAATTCAGTCCCATGCAATGACTATTTCACTCTAATGCAAAGAATGTCAACGACAAAGGGCTACATACATCACCCATGACATAGTAGAAAGGAAATCATTAAATCTTCAACTCCAACTTTTGATGGAACATACAAGATCTCAATTAGAGCATGATTACAAAAGATATAGGACTATTTCATACTTAGTCCCATGAAGGAGAAATTTGTCATTTAGTATGCGATCTTGCATCTTAGAGGATCTACTCATGATTGGTGGTACCAAGGTATGAACACCCAAGACCACATCTAGGTAAATTCTTTTGATGATTTTTTCCAAAGGTTGATTGATAGATTTGAACTCAAAGTTGAAGAGGAGTGTGTAGTTTTAGAATGGTTCATAGCAAGGGAATCTAATGCAATGAATGCCTTGAAAAATGATGAATGTGTGACAAAGTCTTAGGATGACTCTTTGGTCCATGAAATTTCTATGGATAAGGTGGTGCATGAATAATAGGACAAAATGATAGCCTTGAATCCTAGTTTAGATTCATTTGTTGAAGATTCTAAGACTAATATCTATCATGGTGTCTCTAGTGGAGGAGATACTAATGATGGGTTCTTTGAGGTACTTTCAAAAGATGTACATGGAAGAAGCAAAGGTGATGATATCTCCAAAATAGATTTTGATGATCACTCATACCATTTCATTGATGATATTTCAGGTGGCTTTGGGTTTGAATTCCAAACAAAGCATACGAAGGAGGATGTTGATGAATATTTCAGTCCTATGAATGTGGAGAGTGAATTTTTCAAAGAGGAAACCACTCATGAAGAGCATAGTGAATACTTATACCTTGATCGAAGTAATCAAACCTCTTTCATTTGGGATCTAGAAGTTCCAACATCTAAGTATGATGAGGTACTATCTTGGGGTGAATTTCTCCTTCATTCCAATGTTGTTTCAGTTTCATCTCAGGGGTTATGCAAGGAGGATGAAATTGAAGAAGCTAAGGTTGAAAGGTATGTTAATGATATTGAATGAAAATATGATTTATTATTAAACTTGGTGTTGATTTTGAGAAAATATATAGAAACCTTAATTCTGAGGAAAAACATAGAAGCCTTGATTATGAGCTAAGACATAGTAGTGTTGCTGATTTGGATCCTCAACCCAATCTTGCACATTTTCATCAAGCTAGCAAAGAAGAGGTTTATGAGGTTTGGGACAACCATGGTAATGTTGGTGAAAGGTATTCATGAAGAAGATTTTAATTTTGGAATTCATTATAATTTGCAAAAAACTTGACATGCATGAGGAATTTTTTAGGAAATAGCTCTTGGTGTCCATTGAAAATGAAGTGCAAGTTTTATCTAGATTGGATAGTACACATATGCATGTAGAAAGCATCATTCAAAATGCACCAAGGAATAAAAATGAGCTTATTGTTTCCTATGTTTATTTTTAAACAATGAAGAACACCATGGAAGAAATCAAAATAGATTACTTGCACATGTTACATGATAGAGATATGGCTAACAAGTGTTCAGATGAGGCCCTGTCCATGACTAAGCAATTAAGGGGAGAAGTTGGTGGGCTCAGTAGTAAGCTTAAATCTACAAAGCTTACTTTGGAAAGTTCCCAAGAGGAACTTCTAGAGAAAAGTGATCAACTCTATAAGGATGTAATGTCCCCTTCTCATCAATAATTTGTTCCAACACTCATCAGCCTATTCCGGAAGCCTGTAGGCATGTATGAGATAAAATTAGGGTTTCCAGTTTTGAGGTTCCTCGACATTTTCTAAGAGTTTACTATTTATAGTAAATTCTATTTTTAAGCAGTTTGGAGTTTGTCAGCTTTCACTACTTCATATCCAGTTGGAGCATGTATTTGCAGTTCTTGTTTATCCTCTTAAAGCATTTTTATGGTGAATTAAGGCATCAAAGTTATATTTTGCAGTTGACCCCCTTGGCCTAGCTGAACAACTTTAAGTTGTGTTTAAAAAGGGGACCTTGAAGGGTGATGCCTTCATGTGAAGTTTTAATAATTTTTGTGAAGAATATTATGCCTTGGAAAAGTGGACGCCACTTTTATAAAAGTGAATTTTTAAATAAAGTGAATTTCTTATGAGGCTTTTTGGACGCCATCTTGAGAAGATGAATGGTTTTTGGGAATTTGAAAGGTCTCATGTGTCCTTTGATATGCTTCTCAGGAATTTGGATAGTTACGAGCTCTTATTTAATGAAGGCTTTTGCTCCAGCTTTTCAACCATTCATGTTATCATACTGTTATGCTGTCGGAATGACATTTGAACTCATGCTTCGAGGATGCTACCTCCTAGCCATTATCCAACTTTGTGTTTGAAATACAACACCTAGTTGGTTTTTGCTGCTTCTCATCTAGACTAGTAGATTTGTGCTTATAGTTGAAGTTTTGAAGAATTTCCAGATTTTTGAAGTTACTGATATTTCTACAGTTGAAAGTGGATTCTGTTGCAGCTCTCTAAATAAAATTAATTTGGTTATGGGTATTTTTGCTGAGTGATTGTTATTCCAAGGCGCCCCCTCTTGCAAAGTTTTGGATTTTAATTTGAAGTCTGCAATTTTAAAAGCTAAAATCACCCCTTCTCAAGGCCGTACCATTCAAGGAAGCATTGGGATTTGTGCCAGAAATAAAGCTGCTGTTGGTGGTAGTTTGATGATCAGAAAATGTTCGCCTACTTCCTAGGAATACACAGCAAAAGACAACATTCAATTCGGAGGTGAATTAAGTGAGTTATGAACATTTCATTGATTCTCATAGTTGTAGATTGATATTTCCAGTTTACAATTTTTGTATCAGATTTTGGAAGCCCTGATTTTTGATTCATTATCAGCTGTTAGAGAGATAAATAATTGTTTGAAAAGCATCTAATATTCATGTGTTTGAAGATTATTGTAATTCCTATGTAATTTGCGGCTTATTTCTCAATTGTACAAACTGTAAACAGTAGTATTGTTCCAGTTTTAAATGCTGCAATTCTTTCTTTATCTTATCACATGAGTTCCCCTGGATGGTTTACCGCCAGTGTGGTTAAATTGATTGTAACACTTTGTACCCACTCATAGTGGTGAATACCCACAGCTTTGTGGATGCCCGCCGCAGTGGACAAATTGTTTTGATTGTAATCTTTCCCCCCACTGTTTGGTGGTAGTGTGGAAATGCTTTTCATGGCTGGTTATCCACCTATCAGTTTCTAGTTTTCAATTCAACACTCCGTCATATGTTAGCACCTTGCCCTCAGTGGGATCTTGAGTGCACATTCTTGACATTGAGTAGTTTTCATTTCAAAGTTCAAATTTCAGTTTGATGCTAATGCTAATCCAGTTAACTATTGCTGGTTATGTTGTGTAAATTCTCAAAAAAATTGGTTAGCATATTTCAGTGGTATTAGAGCAGAAGACCCTTCCATCCTATGGCAATTTGCAGTTGGTTATCTGATGAGTCAAAGAGACACTAGGCCGTACACCATAATTCAGGCTAGAAATCAACATCAGTTTCTACCCGTTCCTGAGGTAGAGACCTTTTCAGGAGTCCTAAGAGATCTTGGTAAAATAGTGGAAGGTTCAGATAATTCAGTGGAAGTGGTTGAACAGACAGTTGTAATAATGTCAGACTATGTAAGGAGAGATAACGAAAAGAGGGACAAAGTTGAGAAGAAGTTTGATGGGATGATAGATATGATGTCTCGATTACTGTCCAAGTTGGACCAGCAAGCAGCTCAGAATATCATTCAGCCCCAAAATAACTCAACTGGTGAAAGCAGTGGAGTTAATGGAAATAACAATAGTGGCAGTCCTGAGGTGCATACAAGAGACAAAATTGTGGGTCAGCATGCTGCAATTCCTAGTGGGTCATCCTCTAGACCCCTTTTTCCTGTCTTCACACCAAGGGAAGAGCAACAACCAGTTGAAGCTGCTTCAAACTTTGCTGATGATGCTCGTCAAGCTTACATGGAGTACGTTTCTTTACCTCTTGATTTGAGAGGTACTTGGACCTTTGACCAATTCATGAATCAAAGGAGACGAAGAAATGGAGCAAGGACTGAATAATGTCCTATGGCACCTAGAAATGACTTCTACCAAGCATTGGGAAAGATTACTATGGAACATTTTGATGGTAGTAATAAGTGTACAGCCAGATCGTGGGTACAAAAGTTAGATAACTACCTCTCTCTCAGACCCATGTCGGAAGAAGATGCTATCAAATTTACTACTTTGCATTTAGATGGGATAGCTCATGAATGGTGGACTCATGGTTTGGTCACTCTTGGCCATAACCTAGTTTACACATATGGAGAGTTTACCAATAAGTTGATTGAAAGATTTGACACCAAAGATCTAGAATTGAGATTTAGAGAATTGGCACAATTGAAACAACAAGGATCTTTAGAAAGCTATGTGGCTGATTTTCAGAGGTTGTCAGTAATGGTGCCTAACATTACTAAAAGAAGACTTGTGGTTCTTTTTGCTGAAGGTTTAATGGATCCTTTGAAGGGTTGGGTCAAAGAATTTGATCCACCAACATTAGATGAAGCTATCAAGAAAGCTAGGAGCATGGAGTTAGCAGCCCCAAGGCCTAAGTTTCATTCAAAACCATTCAACCATAAGAAAGATAAAAAACCTTCTTCAAATCTGCCCAAGAAGTTTCCACCAAGGTTGTCAGAAGAGCTCAAAGAACAGCTTAGAAAGGATGGAGTTTGCTACACTTGCCATGAGCCTTGGGTGAAAGGTCACCGTTGCTATGGAAGAGGCAAAGCAAATCGAATGGAGGGCTATTCTGATTATGGATCAAAATCTGATTTGTCTAATCAGCATTACGAATCAGCAAGTAGTGAAGGTGAAGAAGATCCAGTAGACAAGTCTGAAGAGGTGGGAGATGGTAGTGCTTTCGCACAACTATCAAGCTTTCAAAAAAATGAATCTTTTAGGGTTCATGGAGTTGTGAATTCACAAAGGATAGTTGCTCTAATTGATACCAGAGCAACTCACAATTTTATTGATGAAGGATTAGTAGCTAGAAAAGGTTTGAAGACTGAGGAATTTGATGGATTTAAGGTAATGGTTGCTGATGGTTTTACTATGTCATGCACAAGGAAGATTCCTAACCTCTCTATGCAATTGGGGAATCATGAGATTAAAGATGATTTTTATGTGGTGGGAATTGGAGACACTGATGTTGTGTTGGGCATACAATGGCTGCGATCTCTTGGTGAGATCACATTAAATTTGCAAACCATGGAGCTTAAATTTCAGTCTAATGGAAGGAAGGTTGTTTTAAGAGGGATGTCAAATGGAGGCCCTTGAATTGTGTCTTTGAAGAGGATGGAAAGGCTGATCCGCCACAATTAGGTTGAATGGGCTGCTGAATGTATGGTTCTACCAGCTGATCCAGTAGAGGAGAAAAGGCAATATCATCCTGATATTCAAGCCTTACTTTCAAAGAAGAGCAAAGTCTTTGGAAGCCTACCTCCTGGAAGACCTCCTGAAAGAGGTTCTGAGCATGTGATTAGTTAGAAGAGGGAGCAAAACCTGTCATGACTACACCTTACCGCTATCCAAAGAGGCAGAAAGATGAAATTGAAAAAGCCATCAAGGAGTTGTTAGAAAGTGGTTTCATTAGACCAAGCAAGAGTCCTTTTGCTTATGCAGTGGTGCTGGTCAAAAAGAAAGATGGTACAATGTGTATGTGTGTTGACTATCGTGCATTGAATCAGAAAACCATCAAGAATAGATATCCTATTCCTAGGATTGATGAGCTTATTGATGAGCTCCATGGGGCCATGTTCTTCTCGAAGATTGATCTTCGTTCGGGCTATCACCAAATCAGAATGAGGGAGGAGGATATAGAGAAGACAACGTTTAGATGCCATTTTGGGAATTTTGAATTTCTTGTCATGCCTTTTGGTTTGACAAATGCTCCAGCTACATTTCAATCTTGTATGAACAAGATTTTTAGACAACAGTTGAGGAAGTTTGTGCTCATCTTCTTTGACGACATTCTTATATTTAGTAAGTCATGGGAAGAGCACCTTAAGCATTTGGAAGAAGTGCTTAGTATTTTAGAGGCGGAATGTTTGTTTGCCAAAGAATCAAAGTGTGAGTTCGGGTTGACAGAACTCTTATATCTTGGCCACATTATCAGTTCAAAGGGTGTGAAAGTGGATCCAGAAAAGATAAGGGCCATTCTTGATTGGCCAACTCCAAAGAATATTTCTCATTTGAGAGGATTTTTAGGGTTATGTGGATTCTATAGAAGATTAGAAGATTTGTAAAAGTTTATTCTCATCAAGCAGCACCTCTCACAGATCTTACAAAGAAAGGAGCTTTCCTTTGGACTAAGAAGGCACAAGAAGTTTTTGACAAGTTTAAGCAAATCATGAGCACGTGTCTAGTGTTGGCACTTCTGGATTTTACAAAACCTTTTGAATTACAGTGTGATGTTTCAGGTGAGGGTGTTGGAGCTGTTCTAATTCAAGACAAACATCCTATTTTCTTCGAGAGCCGGAAGTTGAGAGGGGCAGAAAAAACTTACTCTATTTATGACAAAGAGATGCTTGCCATCATGCATGCTTTGTCTAAATTCCATCAATACTTGGTGGGAAGTAAATTTGTTGTTAAGACTAACCATAATAGTCTTAAACATTTTATGCGCCAAAAGGATTTGAATGAAAGGCAGCAGAAGTGGGTAAGTAAGCTCCAAGCATATGACTTTGACATTGAATATGTCAAAGGGAAAAATAATATAGTGGCTGATGCTCTTTCAAGAAGGCCTCATTTGCAGTCACTTTGTGAGTTATCAGCAGATTGGAAGGAGTTAATTGTTGCTGATTATGTTAAAAATTAGTTTGCAACCAGCTTGCTAGAAGGTCATTTGGTTGATGAAAGGTATAAGTTGGTTGATGGTATAATATACTATAAAGATAGAATCTTTCTAGTACAAGAATCTAAGCTTAAAAAGAAGATTCTACAATCTTTTCATGATGTTCCCCTTGCTGGTCATCAAGGGATTTTCAAGACTTATAAGCAGATTCATGAAAGATTCACTTGGAAAGGGTTGAAAGAAGAAGTCTTGAACTACATTAGAGAGTGTTTGATTTGTCAAAGAAATAAAAATGAACACTCTTATCTAGCTGGTCTGCTACAACCCTTGCCCATTCTGAATTAGAAATGGGAAAGTATTGCCATGGATTTCATCACTGGGTTGCCCAAAGTGCAAGGATGTGATTGTATTTTTGTTGTGGTTGATAGACTAACGAAATTTTCTCATTTCTTTGCTGTCACTACTTCATTTACAACAGCTCAAGTGGCTGAGTTGTTCTTCAGAGAGGTCTTTCGTTTGCATGGGTTGCCTAAAACTATTATCAGTGATAGGGACAATAAGTTCCTAAGTGTTTTTTGGCAAGAGATCTTTAGATTGAGTGGGACAGTGCTTACTCCAAGCACTAGTTACCACCCACAAACAGATGGTCAATCAGAAATTGTGAACAAATGGTTAGAGGGCTACCTGAGAAACTATGTTTCAGGGCAGCAAAGAGCTTGGATTAAATGGCTTCATTTAGGATAGTATTGTTATAACTCTTCTTATCACATGTCAATTAAGATGTCACCTTTTATGGCTCTTTATGGTTATGAAGCTACTAATTTTTTTGATTTAGTGTTTGGTGATAGTAGAGCTCCACAAGCATTGGATATGTTACAACAGAGCCAAGACATCTTGAAATCTCTCAAAGAAAATCTGCAACAAGCTCAAAATCAGCAGAAGTTATACACTGATCAACAACATGTTGAGAGGTATTTTAAAGTTGGGGACATGGTCTATTTGAGGCTTCAGCCATATAGACAATCTTCTCTCAAGAAAAGTGGTGCGGAAAAGTTGAAGCCACGATTTTATGTTCCTTTCAAAGTCACCAAGAGAATTGGTGAAGTTGCTTATGAGTTGGAGCTTCCAGCTGAAAGCAAAATACATAATGTCTTTCATGTGTCATGCCTCAAGGAGGCAATTGGACACAACATGGTGGCTACATCAGAATTACCTCCATTGGATGAGGAAGGTCAGTTGGTGTTGATTCCTAAAGAAATCCTTGATACTAGAGAACGTTCTTTGAGGAGAAGAACAATCAAAGAATATTTGGTTAGATGGAGGAACTTGCCTATTGAAGATGCCATGTGGGAAGGAGAACAGATTTTGTTGCATCCATCTTTTCAGTTGCTTGAGGACAAGCAATTTCGAGGAGGGCAGACTGTAATGTCCCCTTCTCATCAGTAATTTGTTCTGGCACTCATCAGCCTATTCTGGAAGCCTGTAGGTGTGTATGAGGTAAAATTAGGGTTTCTAGTTCTGAGGTTCCTCGACATTTTCTAAGAGTTTACTATTTATAGTAAATTCTATTTTTAAGTAGTTTGGAGTTTGTCAGCTTTCAGTACTTCATATCCAGTTGGAGCATGTATTTGCAGTTCTTGTTTATCCTCTTAAGGCATTTTTATAGTGAATTAAGGCATCAAAGTTATATTTTGTAGTTGACCCCCTTGGCCTAGCTGAACAACTTTAAGTTGTGTTTAAAAAGGGGACCTTGAAGGGTGACACCTTCATGTGAAGTTTTAATAATTTTTGTGAAGAATATTATGCCTTGGAAAAGTGGACGCCACTTTTATAAAAGTGAATTTTTAAATAAAGTGAATTTCTTATGAGGCTTTTTGGACGCCATCTTGAGAAGATGAATGGTTTTGGGAATTTGAAAGGTCTCCTATGTCCTTTGATATGCTTCTCAGGAATTTGGATAGTTATGAGCTCTTATTTAATGAAGGCTTTTGCTCTAGCTTTTCAACCATTCATGTTATCATACTGTTATGCTGTCGGAATGACATTTGAACTCATGCTTCGAGGATGCTACCTCCTAGCCATTATCCAATTTTGTGTTTGAAATACAACACCTAGTTGGTTTTTGCTGCTTCTCATCCAGACTAGCAGATTTGTGCTTATAGTTGAAGTTTTGAAGAATTTCCAGATTTTTGAAGTTGTTGATATTTCTACAGCTGAAAGTGGATTTTGTTCGCAACTCTCTAAATAAAATTAATTTGGTTATGGGTATTTTTGCTGAGTGATTGTTATGCCAAGGCGCCCCCTCTTGCAAAGTTTTGGATTTTAATTTGAAGTCTGCAATTTTAAAAGCTAAAATCGCCCCTTCTCAAGGTTGTACCATTCAAGGAAGCATTGGGATTTGTGCCAGAAATAAAGCTATTGTTTGGTGGTAGTTTGATGATCATAAAATGTTCGCCTACTTCATAGGAATACACAACAGAAGACGACATTCAATTCGGAGGTGAATTAAGTGAGTTATGAACATTTCATTGATTCTCATAGTTGTAGATTGATATTTCCAGTTTACAGTTTTTGTATCAGATTTTAGAAGTCCTGATTTCTGATTCATTATCAGCTGTTAGAGAGATAAATAATAATTTGAAAAGAATCTAATATTCATGTGTTTGAATATTATTGTAATTCCTATGTAATTTGCAGCTTATTTCTCAATTGTACAAACTGTAAACAATAGTACTGTTCCAGTTTTAAATGCCGCAATTCTTTCTTTATCTTCTCACATAAGTTCCCCTGGATGGTTTACTACCAGTGTGGTTAAATTGATTGTAACACTTTGTACCCACTCATAGTGGTGAATCCCCACATCTTTTTGGATGCCCACTGCAGCGGACGAATTATTTTGATTGTAATCTTTCCCCCCACTGTTTGGTGGTAGTGTGGAAATGCTTTTCATGGCTGGTTATCCACCTATCAATTTCTAGTTTTCAATTCAACACTTCGTCATATGTTTAGCACCTCGCCCTTTGTGGGATCTTGAGTGCACATTCTTGACGTTGAGTAGTTTTCATTTCAAAGTTCAGATTTCAGTTTGATGCTAATGCTAATCCAGTTAACTATTGTTGGTTATGTTGTGTAAATTCTCAAAAAAATTGGTTAGCATATTTCAAAGGATCAATAGTTAAGGGAGCTAGATTGCATCTAGGAGGAATCTAATTCGGTACATTCAAATAGTAGGAGTTTGGACCAACAAGAGGATGGATCTAATCTTCACCTTTTTGTTGATCCTTTATTTGAGAAAGATACTAATTTGACTCATGGTAATATTTTTTTTGAGATAGGTAATGAAGATCTAATAGATTGCAATGATGAGATTGGACTTTATTATAGGATTCAAGACTCAAGTGCAATTTCTTACCATGAGATGTTGTTTCAAGATTGGAGTAATGGGTCAACCTCCAATGTTAGTACTACAACCAACTTTTAGATTAGCTTGTACATGACTTCAGATCCTGATCCGCAAATTATTTGGATGGTATTTTCAACCTAGTAGTTGAACAATTATTAGATGAGTTTGGATGGTAGAGGTAATTAGACCATAGGAGATGCTCCTATTGCCACTTCCATACTCATCGCTCCTATGTTTCCAATTGGATTTCAGATTGGTCATTGCTGACCTTATATATTTTAGTTTATTATAGAGACATCCTTTCATGAGAAAATTGTTGTTGAGCATTGGTGAAATTTTTGGAAGTTGGTTGTAATTATTTTCTTAGACATTGCTTCCACAATGGTGAGCGATAGTCACTATAGTTACTTCATGGAGATGACATGCATGATTACATACAATAGTTTAATGGTTGCATTGGTTTGGTTGCTTTGGTGTGCTCAGGGCCTTCCATTTGACAATTGGAAGTTAAGTTTTGATGCTATGATTCAAGATGGTGACAAAAAAAGTATTTCTTGGTTGGAAGATTTTAGAGACATGGGTGTGATTAACTAGCCTCATACTTGTGGCAGTGATGATGGGTATTATGTCTTATGGTTGAGTAGGGTGTCTTTTATTTTTCCCATGATAGTGACTAATAGTGAGTTAGCTAATGTGGTCTTCATTGAGTTACTATGATAGGGTATGTTCCATGGCATTAATTATAGTCCTCTCAGGAATTTTAGTTATGAGTTGGATGGTGTCTTCATTTTTGGATTCCAAGAGAGGAGTTTAGTTTTAGTGGTGGATTTTTAGTGGCAAACTATCAACATGGTGCTTAAGAGAAATGGTTGCAATCAGGAGAGTATTGTCATACCCCTTTCCATCATATTTCCTTTGGTATGTCTCCATTTTAAGCTCTCTATAGTTATGATTCTCTCTCTTTTGTTGAGTTACTATTTTCAAATAGTAGATCCCCTACAAAAAGTTCAACTTTTTCCTACAAAGTCAAGATAAATTGGGGTCATTCATAGACAATTCACATCTTGCATAGGATAAAAAAAATTGTATGCAAATGGGAAGAGAATGGAGATAATCTTTGAGCTTGAAGTTTTCCTTGGTGTGCATTCTAATTTCTAGATTGGAGATTTCTTTGGGTTGCAGCCATATAATCAGAGTTTCCTGAAGAAAGGTAGAGTGGAAAGGCTTTATGGATCTCACAAAGTTATCATGAAGGATGGAAAGGTAGTTGTTGAATTGAATGTGTCACTAGTTTGCAATATACACAATTTATTTCATTTTTCATGTCTCTTGAGAGTGGTGGGACAAAAAATTGTAATCTCTTTTGAATTTCCACCATTATATGATGAGAAGAAACATAATTTGACACCTAAAAGAGTTATGGAAAGAAGAGAGGAGAAGCTAAGGAACAAAGATATCATCAAGAACTTAATAAAATTTGAAGATACAACATGCGAAAGGACAAAAGACCACAACCATCAAAGTCATCATTGCTTGAGGACAAGCAATATTCAGGAGGGAGGACTTGTAATGTCCCCTTTTGTAAAAACAACGTTTACTATTTCTAGTAAACTCGGTTTTCAAAATAGCAAGTTAGGACCTACGAATGAATCAAGTAAATTGGGTTTTCAAAATAAAATTATTAAAATATTTTTTGGGAGATAAATTTATAAATATTTTATATCTATTGTTATGGATCCAAATGGGGCATTAGATTTTGGGAGGAGTTATTTTGGAGCATTTTTGGCTTTATTTAATGCAAAATTCCAACTAAAACTTGGAAAGTTGCATAGGGCATATTTATGATAGGAGTTACATTTGAGGCATGCAAGATTCTTCAACTTGGACATCCAAATTGGTGGTGTAAAAAGGAATTGAATATATTGCAATTTCCCTCAAAAATTTCATCATTCCATATATTATTTTCTCTCACAAGTTTTGTGAATTTTCTTTAGAGGTTGGTAAAACAATGAAGGAAGAATCTTCAAGGCTGGTAAAAAAGGGGATTGAGGCTCAGAGACAGTGGTTCCAAGGGTCTCTAAGAGAAATTTCATCGAGAGATTGCCATTGTGCTGAAAGCTTTCAAATTTTGATGCTTTATCTATAGTTTGTTGCACGAGATTGATTCAATTTGAAGTGCATAGCTTAGTTTCCTAAGTTTCTATTGTTTTGCTATTGTGAGCAACATATTTTGATGTCATGATAGAAATAATGAGAGTATCTTTTTGTTTAGAACTTTGTATGAATTTTGGAGTGAGTTTGTGTGAAGATTTCTCTAGATACAGTGTGAGTTTGGGCTTTCAATTTGGAGATTAAATGATATATTTTGCTGTAGATGTTTGTTGTTGTTTTTCTAATGTATATGAAAATAAAATGATGTAATTCCATGATAATTTTAGAAAAATATCATCCCATTGTAGTTGTTCAATATTTTGGTGTATTTTGGTGTTTGTTATGGTATAACCCATTTGCAATGGTTTGCCCAGATTGGAGTGCATTTTGGATTTTAGATTGTTTGTTGTTGTTAGTAGTAAATATCTCTGCAATAAAAGTGTTTTTTTTGTTTTTTCTATCCAAAATAGTTGATAATAGTTTTGGAGTTTTTTGGAGTTTGCTTGGGTTTTTAGTGGTGTGTTGGAGTTCTTGGTTGATTTTTCTTTATGCATTTGTACAATAGATGTTCATTGTTGTTAGCTATTGTAATAACAACAACAATGAGGTAATTGCATGCTCAAATCTTTAATGAGGAATTCATCATCTGTTCCTTATGATTTCATCTTAGTTTGGAGTAATTTGATGCATTTTCCTTAATACCTGATTTTCTCTATTGCTTAAATTTCTCATTTAAATTTTTAATATTTAATTGGGGATATTACACCAATCCCCAACATTTCCAACACTAGTTGCATGATGGTGGTCCAGGGGCACCCACAAGTTGTCATGCCTTCAAGGATATAGAATTTGTCATGTTGCTTTGTATTGTGTTGTTTTCATGTAATAAGGTCTTCTTAGACCATTTCATGTTTTTAGAAGTATAGATTGAGTCATTAGGTGCAAGGGAATTGGAAAATACAAGAGTTGTCAAAAGTTGCACATTGTTGTCAAGCAACATTTTGCATTATTGTAATAAAAGTGGACATAATGATGTTTAGTTTGTCTATAATTTGAATTGTAGTTAGTGAATGTTGGGAACATGTTGTTAAGTGGTTAAAAAGGCATTAGATGGTCGCAAAGGAGGTTGGTTGATGAAATTTTGGAGTTGGAGCAATAAAATAATTTTGTTTTCTACATTTATGAACATTTCTTTGCTGCTATATTGAGTTGTAGAGATTTGTACGATTCTATAATGATTTGGAACCAAATGTGGATGATAGGGAATTGAATCTACTTTCATTTGGTGTAGGTTGCATGTTATTTCATTGTGTTCCAAACAAGTTGTGCTCATTTTGCTTCAAACTCGTCTAAACCCTAGGTAGGGTAACCAATGGGAAAGAAAAAAGCATATCTTTCCATTCCACTAGTGAGAAACTCCAAAACTTAGTGGAATGACTTGTGTTGGTCTATATTTTTGTTTCCAAAACTTGCAAGGGCGGGAGATGGAGTTTGGAATGTGCGAGAATGCTTAAAGGTCTAATATCTTCATGTATCAGACCTAGAAGCCCTAGTGATTTGGGGAAAATTGTTGGATGTCATTGGAGGGGTGATTCTTGATGTAGGAATTGATGATTTAGGCCATGTTTGATATGTTGAGGGTGTTGGAATGGTCGTTGAGACATTTGGAAATCATGAACCTAGTTTTTCTATGCCTAGTTGCTTAATTAGGCCTAATTAGAAGGATAGTCAAAATTTGAGCCCCACTGTATAAAGTAACCCTATTTGGATTTTGGATATGTTTGAAAATGGCCAAAAGGTTATCTAGAACTATTCTTAAATTTTGAATACCATGCCTGTCCCACAAGTTATGTCCAAAAATCCATGTTTAAAAGGCTACACGGAAGAATGGTGGTTTTTGAAGGAGAACCCATAGTTTGATGAACAAAGGTACTTATAATTGGTTGTTTGAGATTGTTGGAACATTAGAAACCCTTGCTCTATATCAAATTCATATCATAGCATAGGTTTGATTTTAAGAGGGAAAATTTGAAGGGAAGATGAAATAAGATGCCTCCAAAAGGGAATCCAGTTGCCAGAGAGGTGAATGAATTGAAGGAGAGACATGCCAGAGAGATAAGAGAAATGTGTTAGAAGAATGAAGAACATATCTTTTTACTGTTTTGTGTTGTCATTGATGTCACCATGTTATATGAGTTGCAACTACAAGATGAAGTCTTAGTTTGATCTAGTATTTTGGACCAGTATCTGAACTGGTATGTAGTTTACATCCTCTGGTATTTTGGTCTGCAATCTTTTGTTGTTAATTATTGTTGCTGACAGTTTTGGGAAATGGTTTATGGATGTTGGGAGCACAAATAATCATAATTTTAGGCATTCAAATGCTCGTATTGTGTATCGGCATTATTCCATTGTTGCAATTTTGCTATTAGGTCTATCTTTAGATGACCTAATGGATAGATGATGTAATGGTGAATTAATTTTGTTTTACGGATATATGTGTGACCTATCTTAGGTACATGTCGACATGATGTAGCATGTTGAGTGGTTGAATTGTCTTTGAAATACTTTGTGAAAGCTTGAAGCTGACAGTTGGTATTTTTGATGAATAAGAGTTGCATCTAATTAGGCCGACCTAATTGATGCTTGTGAATGTATTAGGTATTTATATTGGATAGTTTTGCAGAAATTGTTATTAATGTGAAGAAGTGTGAATATGATGAAGTGTTTCAAGTTAGTTTACTGAGCTTTATAAGAACTAAATTAGCACTTGATAGGTGTACATTATCAATTCATTCTCTAGCTGTAAGCCATTTTGTCATTGTAATTTTGTAGGCAGTGAGCCTCTCATTTTGGATAGCAAGTCCTGGAAGTGAGCCACCCCTTTTTGTAATATTTTATAACTAGTTATACTATATTGTGAGCTAACAATCATCGTGTTTTTTCCCATTTTGGGTTTCCACTTAAAAAATATTGTTCATGTGTTGTGTGATTTCATGTTTTGTTAATGCTCTTATTTATCTTTACTGTTATATGCATCAAAGTAATTGGATGGTATTTGTTTAGTAAGTTTAAGAAGATACTGATTCACCCCCCACCCTTAGTATCTTGGATATTCAAAAATTGGTATTAGAGCTCAATTCCTCCAGAGAAGACTAATAGTTTAAGGAAGATCATGAAGATGGAACAGATGAATGATAAAGAAGAGCTATGCGATACACTTGAGGATTTTGACAAAGTTGGAAGTGAAAATAGAGATTTGAAAGAAAATCTTGAAGATGCAAATGAACGTGTCCAAAATTAAAAGAATAATTGAAGAAGTTCAAAGAAAGACATAGGGAAGTAAGTGAGTAGCCGAAGCAGGCTAATGAAGAGATTATTTGTTTGAAGGTGCAAGTAGGGGAAAAGAAAATAATTGAAGAATATTTGAATAAAATGGTGCAAATCAAGTCTGATGAATGCACTAAGCTTGAACAAGAAGTGGTGAATCTGAAAGTAGATTTGGAAAAAGAAAAAATCTGTGAAAATAATTTCAAATCTAGCTCAGACAAGCTTGATGAATTTATTTTAGGACATAAACCAAGTAAAGACAAAGGTGGCTTGGGAATGGAAGGATATGAAAACTCTAAGGATAATTAGAAGACTCTCAAAATAGAGGAAAGCATAAATGAAATTCAAGGAACTTTGCTAGAAGACCGACTGTGAGACAACCTAATGCACAAGGGTATCCATCCTTCAATGCTAATTTATTTTCATGTAACAAATTTGGTCACAAGGAAATATAGTGTAGGATTAGGATGAATCAGTTTCCTGGTCCCTTCTCTAGTCAATGTTTTGCATGCAAGAGAATTGGACATAGGGCTAGTGAATGCAAAACTTAGATAATGAATTGGTCTAATGGAGGGAGAATGAATCAATCCTTTAATGGTTACTACTATACATGCAAAAAATATGGAAACAAAGCTAATTAGTGCAGGTCAAGGGTCAATGAAGGACAATCTAATCAGAAAAATGTTGTCTGCTACAATTGCAACAAACCAAAACATATCTCAAGAGTTTGCAGAAGTAAAAAGGGTAAGCAAACTGATCTTGTAGTAAATAATGATCCAATGAAGAAAGTTGACAAGAATAAGGTTAAGAAAGAAATGAGTAAGATTTGGAGGAAAAGAGAAGATCCTAAGATGATGGATGTGTTTGTGCCCTCATCCGGTACAAACAATCCCTATGAGAATTAGACCTAGCAGGGTCTTAGGGGGAGCTTTAACATAAAATTACTTGAACCCCCTGATGTTTGGTGTGTCAGTATTTGGCACAAGGATATGTTGTAAGAAATGGTTAGTTAGAGGTTATGCAAGTGGAACCAAAAGAAAATGTGAAGGCATAAAAATTTGTGGAGAAAATTAGGGTTTCTTTGAGTAGAGAAGAAGATTTTTCAGCAGCTTTTTAAAATCTGCCACATTTAATGTGAATTAGGGCAGATCATTTTTTTATAAAGTGAATGTGTAAGACATTTTCATCACTTATGTGAAGAGCATTCTGGAGCTTTCTTGAGGTAATTTGGAGTTTGAGTTGTGCAAACCCTAGTTCTGGTTCTTCCTGAAGAAAACGGTATTCTACTTTTCTGTGTAGTTGTGGGTTTGTGTGAATCATCTTTTTAAATTGTTTGAGCTAAAAATTGTGAAGAATGGAAACCCCTATAATCATTAAAGAGTCAAAAATACCTAGACCATTGTATAGGAAATATTCTATGAAGGTTTTCAAAGACGACCCTATGGGTGCCTTCTCATCAATCCCTCATGGGGTTATGCCAATCGAGGACACAAGAATGTACATCCGAGTAAAAATAGATGAATTCAATCACAATAAATTGATAGATATTTGGTAGAATGAGCTTACTAGAGATAATTTCTTGGTGAAACTTGAATACTTGAACCTTGTTGTGAAGAGATTGGACAAATGAAACTACTTTCCTAATTTTAGTTATGTAGTTGGTGATAGATATGTAAAACTTGTTCTCAATAGAATACATGATAAATTCTTGTGGATTGACTGACCCCATCTGATAACTAAGGAAGCAATTAGAGTTGTTATCAGACTCTGTGACACTAAACCATTACCAGTGTTGAACGTCGTGAAGAATGAAGTGGTGATGGATCTCAATGGTGTTGAATATGACAAGAGAGCTCTTACAAAAAAGTTGATCACTAATCCTACTATGAAGTATGTCACTATAATGGTTGTTCATAAAATTTACTTCACCAACAGAGAGAACTTTGTTTCTGCCACAACAATTTATACTAGTTTTGATATGGAAGTCAATGGTGCATACTATGGCTTGTGTGAACTTCTCCAACAACAGTTGCTTGAGAATTTAAGGATGGCCAAAGAAAAGAAGTATGCATTTAAATTTGGTTCTTTGATTATGTGCCTGTTATTCTATTTTCTAAAGAGACTTCCTAGAAGAGATGATATGGTATTTTGGGATGCATCCAGACTAGTGGCACATCATATTTTTGATCACTTAAACAATCTGGGTGACTTTAAGAACAAATATAATGCTCTAACAACATTCTTTGTTGTATTCAAGAGCAATATGATTGAGAGAGAGGATTTTGAGGAAGGTTGTTGAGAATATAGAAATGATATCATATCAAAGAAGTTATTTTTGGATTAGATTGTGTAAGTTTTTTTGGATCAACGTTTCGGATCACACTTCGTGATCCTTCATCAAGATAGAGAGCTCAAGGAGATGAAAGAACTGGTTTGTTGCAGACCCAACAGGAATAAAAAGAGGCAGAAAGATGATAGAGGGATAGAAGGCACAAGGCCCAAGAGATGATAGGACATAAATTACTAAAATGAAATTAGAATAAAAAATTGAAGTTAAAAGAGACAATTGACCATTAAGCGAACAATTTCCCATATGAAGAAAAGCCACCATATGAGAGCAGAAGACCAATAATATATTTATATTAATATATCTTTATTAGTGTAAAAAGAAGATAAAAAATAAAAGAAGGATAAATTAAAATTTAAGAGTAACCGATCAAAAATTAGAATAGAATTTTTTATCTTTGCTCATATGATATAAGAATATATTAAAGACATTAAATAAATTAATGTATAAAATCTATTACAAAATTCAAATATATTACTATAATAATATATTTAATAAGCTAATATCTTATAAGCTAATATATTGATATAATTAATATATTCAAGAAACTAATAAACAAATATCAACAAAAAATAAATAAAAAAGGAGACCAAATACATTAATATGTTAAATATATTGATGAATATTTAAAATTGTTAAATATATTAATGAATATTACATTATGTTAAATGTATTGACTAATATTTTGGTATGTTAAAGATATTGCTAAAGATGGAAGATAAAAATAGATTTATATTTAAGTAGAATAATATATTTAAATGGATTATATATATAATCCATATGTTTTGTAAGATAAAATAGATTAAAAATATATAACATACGTTAAATATATTAATAAAGAAGGAAGATACAAATAGATTTATTTTTTATTCCTATTTAAATAATCTATTTAAATTATTTAAATAGATTAATCTATTTAATTTTTTTTTATTAAATAGATTAATATATTTAAATAATTTAAATATATTAATCTATTTAAATAATTTAAATATATTTATCTATTTGAATAATTTAAATATATTTATCTATTTGAATAATTTAAATATATTAATCTATTTGAATAATTTAAATATATTAATCTATTTGAATAATTTAAATATATTAATCTATTTGAATAATTTAAAAGTATTAAACTATTTGAATAATGTAAATATATTAATCTATTTAAATATTTCTAAATCTGTCAATATATTTAAGTATTTCTAAATCTATCAATATATTGAAAAATATTAAAATATTGATATTTTTATTGTAAAGATGGAAGATAAATTAGATTTATTATATTCCTATTTAAAAAAATCTATTTAAATTATTTAGATAGATGATTATATTTAAATAGATTGATATATTTAAATAGATTAATATATTTAAATGATTTAAATATATTAATCTATTTAAATGATTTAAATATATTAATCTATTTAAATGATTTAAATATATTAATCTATTTAAATGATTTAAATATATTAATCTATTTAAATGATTTAAATATATTAATCTATTTAAATGATTTAAATATATTAATCTATTTGAATAATTTACATATATTAATCTTTTTGAATAATTTAAATATATTAATCTATTTAGATAATTTAAATATATTAATCTCTTTAGATAATTTAAATATATTAATCTATTTAGATAATTTAAATATATTAATCTATAAATTAAATACATTAATCTCTTTAAATATATATCGATCTATCAATGTATTGAAATAAATTAAAAAATATTCATATATTTAATAAATTAATATATTAGAAATGAAGCTATATTACTAAGGAATATATAATAACAAACAAAAAATGAAGAACACTAAAAAGAAAGAAAGCCTTAAAAAACCACAAAGAGAGGAGGACCGAGCAAGTGAAGGCGATCACAAACCTAAAAGAAAGGTCAAAAAAAAGAAAGAGCGACGAGGGGGAGGAACGAAAAGACATGAAGTACAAGGGAGGGGGGAGGGGAATAGGATGGAAGAAACGAAGGGACAAAGAGGAAGAAAAAGAGGAACCAAACAAAAGCAAGAGACCTCAGAGCCCAAAAGAGGGGAGGAAGGGGAAAAAGAAGGGGGAGGGGGAACAAGATTTTGGGAGTTAAGATCGAGGGAGAGAGGGTCAAGATCGAGGGGGATGGTGGTTTTTAAGCAACGACAAAAGAGGGTTCCAAGAGAGGCTTAAACTCCACCCTTCATTGTGATTGAGGTTGTTGGGTTGATTGATGATTTGAATAGCTTCTTTGAGCTTCCTCTTGTGGAAGTTATCTTCAACGAACAAGATTTGAGTGTTTTCTAAACAAATATGGTGTTTGGTTGAAGAGGAGTGTTCGGCTAGGGCTGATTTTGAAACACGTTCATGATTGATGTTGGCACCATGCTCTCTCATTCTTGTGTTGAATGCGTGACCCGTTTCACCAATGTCTGGAGTGCTACAAGAGCAAACAACGTTGTAGACTCCTGAGTTTTGATATATGTTTTTAGGGTCTTTGAGAGGCGGGATGCAGTTTCTTAGTGTCGAAAGGGGCTTGAAAGCACAACACAGGACTTTTTTAAGAAGGATTTTTGAGATTTTATGTGAGATGCCTTCCACAAAGGGCAAGTAGGCACTAGGGATATAGATAGGTTGGGAAGAAGAGTTGGATTTTAAAGAGAAAGAAGAGAAGAAACAACGCTTGGAATGGTTGAGGGCTCTGGAGATTTGTTTATTGGTATAACCATTTAGCCTAAAGACCAGGCGAAGATGTTCCAACTCTTGGGTTAAGTTTTCTTCATCGCAGATACGATAGGCTCTTGTGGCAAGAGTTTTCAGAATTCCAAATTTTTGGCTAGGATGATGGTGAGAAGAGGAGTGGAGGTATAAATCAGTGTGGGTTGATTTGCGGAAAACGTGACGACTAAGGGAGCCATTAGATTTTTTGAGGATTGATACGTCAAGAAAAGGTAAATGGTTATCGGATTCAAGCTCCTTGGTGAAAGAGATGGACGGAGCAATGCTATTGAGGTGAGCATGAAATTATTCTAATTTGTCGAGGCCATGGGGCCAACAAACATTGGTGTCATCAACATATCGTTTCAACGATCTTGGCTTGAGGGGGAAAGACCTAAGGGAAATTTCTTCAAAATGCTCCATATACAGGTTGGCAATGATGGGAGAGAGGGGAGAGCCCATGGAAACACCATCAACCTCTTCATAAAAGACATTTTGGAAAGAGAAGAAAGTAGATCTTAGGCATAATTCCACCAAGGTGGCGATCTCGACATTAACTTTTTACTTAATGATCTCGATAGCATCAGGAATAGGAACTTTGGTGAAGAGGGAGGTGACGTCAAAACTCACCAAGATGTCACTACTTTCTAATTTGACGTCATGAATAAATTGAAAGAAATGAGAAGAGTCTTTGATGAAGGAGTCAGATTTTCCCACAAGAGGGGAGATTAATTTGGCCAAGTGGGAGGCCAACTTGTAAGTGGGTGAACCTATGGTGTCCACAATGGGTCTTAAAGGAACACCGGATTTGTGAATTTTTGGGACCCCATATATATGAGGGGTCACCTCTTTAGAAGGTAAAAGATGCTTCTTGGTTGCATCATCAAAGGAGGAGCGGGCAATGAAAGATTTGACTTTTTTGAAAATTTTGGAGCAAGGATTCTATGAAACAACTTTATAACTGTTGACGTCCGAGAGAAGGTCAAGCATTTTGGAGATGTATTCTGGCTTGTTCATGACAACAGTGGCATTTCCTTTGTCAACTTTGGCAATGATTAGATCATTATTTTTCATTAAATCATTGAAAGCGACAAACTCAACTTTGGGAATGATGCCACTTAGAGGCTTAGCACGTCTAAGGGCCACTGTGCAATCTTGTTTGACCTCTTCGGCAATGTCCATTGGGAGGTCCCGGACAACATTCTCAATTTCAATGAGAAACTCGACATGAGGAATATGACGAGGAGCCACATAAAAGTTAAGCCCTCTTTTTAGGAAATTAAAGGCAAGAGGGTTTAAGGTGGCACTAGATAGATTAACCACCAACTTACTCTCCCAGTCATGTACCACTAGTAGTTTAGAGAGGGACGGTGGCAGTATTGTGTTAGAGTCACGTTCCATGTGACTTTGTATTGCAGTTGACCCCCGAGATGGTAGGTGCAGCC
Source organism: Sequoia sempervirens (assembly GCA_007258455.2). Lineage (NCBI taxonomy): Eukaryota > Viridiplantae > Streptophyta > Pinopsida > Cupressales > Cupressaceae > Sequoia > Sequoia sempervirens. Next base: position 11,932 of record VDFB02159543.1, on the reverse strand, counting down.
CAGGCTGGAAAGAAAAAGTTGCGACGTGGGTGGGTGAGGAGGAGACCCCAAACAGCTCAGCCACTACATTTGTGGGTAGGTGAGGAGGAGACTGATCCATCATTTCGAAAGGAACAATAGCAGCTAAGGGAGGCTCGTGGCGGATAGGGGGAGGTTGAGGAACACAGAAAATGATGCCATCGCAATCAAACCAGTTCTTTCATCTCCTTGAGCTCTTTATCCTAATGATGGATCATGGAGTGTGATCCGAAACATTGATCCAAAAAAGCTTACACAATCTAATCTAGAAATAGCTTCTTTGATATTCTTATGGATTGTGGAAATCTAATAACATTGAATGATATCATATTTCATGTTTCCTTTGATAAATGCATGATTGAAGTAGTTGAACCCTGGACCATATGGATTCAACCATTGGGTTATGAAATTATAGAAGATGAAGCTGAGGGTTATGTACAAAAGTTGCTGAAAATTCCAAAGGATGCCAATGAACCTAGAATTGGCACTTATGCTGAAAAATACTTGGAGGTTCACTTGGAGCACAAGAAGCCAATAATAAGGAAGAATGTGGAAAAGAAGCTTAGAGAAGTTGGTTTCACTGATGAGGAGATTGCGCTAGGAAAGGCTAAGAGAGAGTAGATGGAGGGAGAATCATCAAGTTTGAGGATATCTGACAGGACTACTCCTTCTAAACCCTTCACAACCCCTGCAGTGAAAGTTGAACCTAGTACTACTGATAAAGGTAAAGGTCCAGATTCTTTTAGACCTACTACAAGATCTGCGAAAAGGAAAGAAACTCCTCTAATGGTGCCTGGGAAAAGAGGAAAGAAAGAAAAAGATACAAGGGAGAAAAACCTTAGTGTCACTGATGATCAAGATGAAGAGGAGGATCCTGAAGCAAAATTGGTAAGGAAAAGAAGAGGAAGTTTATCCCCTAGTGAAGGTGCTTCTAAGGAAGCTGGTATTGGTTCTAAAAGAGTGCATATTATGTCATCTTCTAACGAAGAGGAAGAACATGATTTTGGTGTTCATGTACACACCAAATTGGAGTTGAATAAAATTAAGGTGTCTGAAGAAGCCTCTCTAGACTACAAAGAATAGAAGAATATTCTAGTAATTCTTGGCCCATGTTTCAAATTAGAGGCAACACTCAATTCTTTGTTACATTTTGAAAACATGCTAAAGACTGTAGTTGAATATTATGGTCAAGTTGGAAAAGAGGATAAGAAAACATTAATGTTAGCTACCATTCAATATGTTATCACATTGGATGTTAAGTGGGATGATGTGAAGAAAGATGTGTCTGAGAAAATGTGGGTAGCCCTAATGAAAAGGAGATTAGAGGCTATTGAATTTGAAGAGAAAATTAGGAATGATGCATTTGATAAAATTGGGTCTTCTTTGACCCCCGATGATTTGGAAACTTTGAAAAAGATATGTGCAAATACATGTTCCAGATGAAGAAAAGAGTGAATATTTTGATGACAAGGAATAAAAATCAAATAAAGAAGATAAGGAAGGAAACTATAGAAGTAATCCATGATACAACAGAGAAATATGGCATGCTTAGTTCTACACTTAAGTCAAGTGAAGAAGTTTTTGTTGAAAATGTTGAGGAAGATAATCCTTCTGGTATAGGTGATGCAAGTATTAGAGATAAATGGTGTAGATATCCCTTTGGATATAGGTGTGGAAAATGATCCTCCAAAAATGGATAAGGAGAATGAAGGTGAAGCTGAGCCTGAAAAACATGTTGATGCTCCTCCAGAGCACACTGAAGGAGAAAAGAATAATGATGGAAAAAATAATGCTAAGGAAGAGAAAGATGAAGGTGAGAATGAAGGAAATGATAAAGAAGGCAACAGGGATGAAGACAAAGATAAAGATGAAAAGGGTAAAGAAGAAAAATAAAAGGAGAAAGAAGAAGAAGAGAAAGTGGAAGAAGAAAAGAAGGAAGAAGAGAAAAATGAGGAATCTATTGGGAAGAATGAAGAAAATTTAAAGTAGGTTGTAGATTCTCAGAGATCTCCTAGAGAATCCTCCTTCGGTGATGATGTGTTGAAAGGCTTGCTATCCAAGCAAATCAGATTCCAGCTAGTGATTCCTCCAAAGCTTGTACAACTTCCTATGATTCAATGTAGACAAAATTTCTCTTGTGCATAAGTTGGTATTGGGTGATGCATTGCATGCATCTAGTAGAAGAGAGATTTTGGAGACACACTTGAAAGGAATAGAAATGATTGAAGATTCTCTTAAGGAATTGTAGGAGACAATTGGTATGCCAATTGATACATCTCTCACTCCAGTACAAAATTTGAGATTGTTATTGGACTCCTTTAAGGAGTATGCCTTCGGTCTTGGAGAGAAGACTAAGAAAGAGGTTGAGGAGAAGATGGTAGAGAAAAGGTTGTTGGCATTGCATGACAAGTGTGCTTTGGCACACACTAATGTTGAGAAAAATTTGGAATTTGTGTAAATTTGTGATCTTGAAGCTAATGTTGTTTTTAATTTTTTTTGAAGTGGTTGGATGACACTCAAAGCATTAAAAATGTCATGGACTCCATTGAGTCCTAGTTGACTACTATCTTCGGTACCTACAACGCATCCAAGGATAGAGATAGATCAACCTGGAATGCCATCTCAGCTCATAGAGATAAATTCTTTATTTTATAGAAGCAAAAGGAAGAAATCATCAAAAAAATTGGCCAGTTAGGTGATCTTGTGAGAATGGAGTACACCCCGGTTGCCAATGCTTTGGCAAGTACAAAGAATCTTGGAAAGATAAATTTGACTCTTGGTACTCTAGATGAAGCAGAAGAAAGTATGATGGATTTGGAATCACTAAACAAGATGTTGATTGCTGCAAAGAAAAGTTGGGAGAATGGTAAATCTACATGGCAAGGTATTCTTAAGGAGCTTCAAGGCTCGCCATCCTTCGATTAATGTTTGTTTATCTTGTTTTCATGTTTTCTATTGAGCCGCCCTTTGTCCTTGATGTCAAAGGGGGAGTGAAGAGTGATAAAGAAAGAAAATATTGGTGATAGGGGGAGAAGTGTTGTACATAAGAGGTCAAAGGGGGAGATTGTTGGAAGAATGAAGAAGAACATCTCTTTTTTACTATTTTGTGTTGTCATTGATGCCACCATGTTATATGAGTTGCAACTACAAGATTAAGTCTTAGTTTCATTTGGTATTTTGGACCAATATGTGAACGGGTAAACAGTTTACATCCTTTGGTATTTTGGTCTGCAATCTTTTGATGTTAATTATTGTTACTGGCAGTTTTCAGAAATGGTTTATGGATGTTGGGAGTACGTATAATCAGAATCTCACGTATTTAGATGCTTTTATGGTGTATCGACATTATTTTGTTGTTGCAATTTTGCTATTAAGTCTGTCTTTGTTGACCTAATGGATAGATGATGTAATGGTGAATTAATTTTTTTTTGCCAATATATGTGTGACCTATCTTAAGTCTATGCTGACATGATGTAGCGTGTTGAGCGGTTGAATTGTCTTCAAAATATTTTGTGAAAGCTTGAAGCCAACATTTGATATTTTTGATGAATAAGAGTTACATCTAATTAGGCCGACCTAATTGATGCTTGCAAATGTATCAAGTATATATATTGGACAATTTTGAAGATTTTTTTATGAATGCAAATACGAATGTGAAGAAGTGTGTCAACTTAGTTTACTGAGCTTCATAGGAACTGAATCAACACTTGTTAGTTGTACATTATCAATTCATTCTCTAGTTGTAAGCCATTTTGTTGTTGTAATTATGTAGGAAGTAAGCCTCTCATTTTGGACAGTGAGTCCTATCAGTGAGCCGCCCCTTTTTGTAATATTTTATAACTGGTTATACTATATTGTGAGCTAAGATTCATCGTGGTTTTTCCCATTTTTGGTTTTCCACATAAAAAATCTTGGTGTTCATGTGTTGTGTGATTTCATGTTCTATTAATGCTCCTATTTATCTTTATTATTATATGTATTAGAGTAATTGGATGGTGTTTGTTTAGTAAGTTTAAGAAGATATTGATTCACCTCCCTCTCAATATCTTGGATATTCAACAAAATGAAGGAGAGACTTGCTAAATTGGAAATAAGTCAGAGGAGAGGAGTGGTCATAGGAGACTTGAGTGACCAAGGAGGAGGGGAAGAGGAAAGTTCCCAAGGAGGGTCCAAGGAAGAGATGGATCCTAGTGACTTGAGGATGGCAAAGTTGTTGAAGGCGGTCAAGGGAGAAGGTCCTAAGATAAAGATGGATTTACCAATGTATGGAGGAAGATTGGATAGTGAAGAACTCCTAGATTGGATAGGAGCACTAGACAACTACTTTGAATATGAGGATGTACTTGAAGAACAAAGAGTAAAGTTGGCTAAGACAAAACTGAAGGGTCATGCCTTACTTTGGTGAGATTGTTTATAAGATGAAAGGAGAAAGAAGGGAAAGTCTAAAATCACCTCTTGGGATAGGATGGTTGCTAAACTCAAAGGAAAATTCCTACCTGGTGACTATAATGTTTAGTTATTTTAAAGGCTTCAAGACCTTAAGCAAAAAGATATGGATGTGCAAACCTATACAAAGGAGTTCTATAAATTAAGTATAAGGGAAAGCCATGTAGAAGATGGTGTGGAAAAAGTGGAAAGATATATTAATGGATTGAGATACAACCTTTAGGATGAATTAAGCCTCTCTAATCCAAAAACAGTGGAAAAGTGTTATCAATTGGCCATCAAGGCTGACGATAAGTTGAGGAGAAGGAAAGAATAGAAAAGTAGGGGTAGTGAAATGAATTCTAGAGGAAGAGGGGCATTTGTTGGTAGAGGGCAGTCTCAATCAAGCAATAATCAAAAATAAAGTTGAGACTTGAGGGGCAACTTTAGAGGAAGGAGACCCAATAATAGGAGAAATTTGGAGGCCAAAGAGGAGGATCAAGTGGATTCACCAGGAAATGTTATAAGCGCGATAAATTTTCAAGCCATCAAGCATGTCAATGCACTGAAAATCAGTCCACTACTTCATTTGGAGAAAGAAGAAATCAATTTGTACAAGGAGAGGACAATGAAAGTGTGAATTCTCCATCACATAATGTTGATCTAGAAGTTAGTGAGTCTCTCATGGTGAGGACTTTGATCAAAGTACCAATGGAGAAGGAATCTCCACAGAGAGTCACTTTTTAGAACTACATGTAAGTTCCTAGGTAAATGTTGCAAAGTTGTGATTGATTCAGGTAGTACTGACAATTTGGTCTCTGTTGAAATGGTAGAAAATCTTAAGTTGAAAAGAATCCCTCATACCACTCCATATATAATCTCTTGGCTTAACAAAGGGCAACAAGTAGTTGTGAATGAACAAAGTTGGGTAGATTTTCACATAAGGGGATATAAGGATAAGGTCTTGTGTGATATAATACCAATGGATGTGTGTCATTTTCTTTTGGAAAGGCCTTGGCAGTATGATAGTAAGGCAATCCATGATGGGAGGAAAAACACATATGCTATAGAAAAGGATGGAGTTTCTTACACCCCCAAACCATTGAAAGATGAAAGCATAGATTCCCAAGTAGGGCCTAGTGTGATGTTGGTCAATGAAAAAGAGTTCCTAAAGACCTTGGGAGAGGAGAATGTGAGTTTTGCCATCATAGTAAGGCCTAAATTTGCCATGGAAGTAGAAAAGAAAGAGGAGTTTCCTTTAGAGGTCAAAACATTGTTGAAGAAATATAGTGATGTAGTGGTTGATGATATTCCTAACACCTTGCCACCTGTGAGGGACATTAGCCACCATATTGATTTCATTCCAAGGGCTAGTTTTCCCAACAAATCTTCTTACAAGATGATTCCACAAAAAAATGAGGAAATTAAGAGGCAAGTGCAAGAATTACTTGATAAGGGGTTGATTAGGGAGAGTTTTGAATCCTTGTGTGATTCCCACAGTTCTAGCACCAAAGAAAGGAGGTGAGTGGAGGATGTGCACTAATTCCAAGGCCATCAACAAGATCAAAATAAGGCATAAATTTCCTATTCCAAGAATTGAAGACCTAATGGATTGTTTGGGTGGTGCATGTTATTTTTCCAAGATTAATCTCAAGAGTGGTTACCATCAAATCAAAATCAGGCCTGGTGATGAATGGAAAACGACCTTCAAGAAAAATGAAGGGTTGTATGAATGGCTTGTAATGCCTTTTGGTTTGTCAAATGCCCCTAGTACTTTCATATGCTTGATGAATGAAGAGCTTAAACCTGTCATTGGTACATTTGTGGTAGTATGTCTTGATGATATTCTTGTTTTTAGCAAAACTAAAGAAGAGAATTTGCAGCATTTAGATTTAGTTTTGAGGAGATTGTACGAGGAAAAACTAATGATAAACTTGAAGAAGTGTGAGTTCTTGAAAATAGAGTTGGTTTACCTTAGTTTTGTGGTCACCAATGGCACTTTGAAGATGGATCCAAGTAAGGTTGAGGCTATTCTAAGTTGGCCTACACCCAAATTAGTGGCTGAGGTAAGGAGTTTGCATGGTTTGGCTAGTTTTTACAAAAAAGTAATAAAAGGTTTCAATCATGTTTGTGCTCCTATGATTGATACTATTAAGGGTTATAAAAGGAAGAAGTTTGTTTTCTCTAACAAGGTGGATAGGAATTTTGAATATTTGAAAAAAAGGGTAGCTGAGCAACCCATATTGACTTTGCCTAGTTTTGATAAGGTCTTTACCTTTGAATGTGATGCAAGCGACCATGCTATATGTGTTGTCCTAAGTCAAGAAAATAGATCTATTGCCTTTTTCAGTGAAAAATTGATGAAGCCAAGAAAAATTATTCTTCCTATGACTTTGAAATGTACGTAATGGTGCAAGCATTAAAGAAATGGAGACATTATTTACTTCCTAAGGAGTTTATAGTGTATACTGACAATCATGCCCTCTAATTTTTGAATAGTCAAGATGAACTCAGTAATAGGCATGTGAAATGGGTTGAATACTTACAAGGTTTTACTTTTACCATTAAACATAAAAATGGGAAATCTAACAAGGTGGAAAATGCATCGAGTAGAAGGGCTCTCATGGTGTAGGAAATTCAATTGAAAAGCATAGGAATTGACTCTTTAAAAGGTATGTATCTTGAAGATGTAGATTTCAAGGAAATTTATGCAAGTTGTAGGCAACCTTGTAGCAACAATAATGAAAAGTGGCTTGATTTTATGATCTAAGATGATTTATTGTTCAAAGGGGCACAATTATGCATTCCTAAATGTTCAATGAGGGATAACTTAATCAAAGAAAAGTATAGTGGTAGCCTTGTAGGTCATTTTGGTCTTGATAAGACCTTGGAACAGTTAAAAAGGAACTACTATTGGCCAAAAATGCAAATTGATGTGAGGAACTTTGTGGACAAGTGTACTATTTGTCAAAGGGCCAAAGGATCTAGTACTAATGCAGGGTTATATCAACCTCTTCCTATTCCCAATAGGCCTTAGGAATCAATTAGCATGGATTTTGTGATGGGCTTGCCTAAAACTCAAAGAGGTTTTGATTCGGTGTATGTTGTTGTGAATAGGTTTTCTAAGATGGCACAATTTATACCTTGTAAGAGCACTAATGATTCTTCATACATTGCAAGACTCTTCTTCAAAGAGTTGGTAAGAATCCATGGTTTACCTCTTAGCATTGTGTCAAATAGGGATAGCAAGTTTGTTAGTAATTGTTGGAGAACCTTATGGAAGAAACTTGGCACTAGTTTGAGTTTTAGTTATGCCTATCGCCCTCAAACTGATGGGAAGACCGAAGTGGTGAATAAGATCCTTGGAAACCTCCTAATATTTCTAAGAAAGGAGCATTCAACACAATGGGATCTGGTTTTTCCTCAAGCAGAGCTTGCCTATAATGACTCGGTGAACAAAAGTGTAGGCAAGAGTCCTTATGAGATTGTTTATGGTTTGCAGCCAAGGGGTGTGTTTGAATTGAGAGATGTCAGTGGGATGGAAAGGAGTGCTGAAGGTGAACAATTTGCTATGGCTATGCAAGAAATCCACCAATAGGTCAAGGACAATCTCTAGAAGAATGTTGACAAGTACAAGCAAAATGTTGATCTAAAGAGGAGAGAGGTTCACTACAAGGTTGGAAACTTGGCTTTGGCTCACTTGAGAAAGAAAATATTTCCTAAGGGGCAATACTGTAAACTACAAATGAAGAAGATAGGGCCATGTAAAGAGGTGCACAAGTTTGGAGAGAATGCATATAGATAGACCTTCCTCTTGGAGTTGTCATTTCTCCTATTTTTAATGTTTTGGATCTTTACCCTTATAAATGGGATGTTGTAGGTGACAATGCAGGTTCATCGGTGCTCTCAAATGAGGATTGGATTAGGGATCTTCCACCAAGCCAACCCTTGGAGTTGGAATGCATCTTGGAGAAGAAGGAGCTCAAGAAGACAAGGAGAAAGGTCTATTACCAACATTTGGTCAAATGTTGAGGTCTTCCTATGGAGGATGCAACTTGGATGACTAAGGATGATATTTTCAAGCATGGTTGTATAGTTGTAGGTCTATCCTCAAGTGGAACTTGAGCTTTCCTTCTCTCGGAAGTATTGTGCAAGGGCACCCACAAGTTGTCATGCCTCCAAGGATCAAGAAGTTGTCATTTTGCTTTGTCTTGTGTTGTTTTCATGTAATAAGGTCTTCATAGACCATTTCATGTTTTTAGGATTCTAGGTTGAGTCATTAGGTGCAAGGGAATTGTCAAATACAAAAGTTGTCAAAAGTTGCACATTGTTGTCAAGCAACATTTTTGCATTTTTGTCATAAAAGTGGACATAATGATGTTTAGTCAATCTATGATTTGAATTGTAGTTAGTGACCATTGGGAACTTGTTGGTAAGTGGTTAAAAAGGCAATGTATGGTCAAAGAGGAGGTTGGTTGGTAAAATTTTGGAGTTGGAGTGATAAAATAATTTTGTTTTTTGTATTTCTAACATTTCTTTGCTGCTATATTGAGTTGTATGGATCTATACGATCTTGTAATGATCTAAAACTGATTGTAGATGATAGGGAATTGAATCTAATTTCATTTTGTGTAGGTTGCATGTGATTTCATTGTGTTTCAAGCCAGTTGTGCTCATTTTGCTTTAGACTGGTCTAAATCCTAGGTAGGGTAACCAGTGAAAGAAAAATGCATATCTTTCCACTCCACTAGTGAGAAACTCCAAAACATGATGGAATGGCTTGCGTTGGTCTATATTTTGGTTTCCCAAACTTGTAGAGGTAGGAGATGGAGTTTGGCACATGCAAGAATGCTTAAAGGTTTGATATCTTCATGCATCAGACCTAGAAGCCCTAGTAATTTGGGGAAAATTGTTGGATGTCGTTGGAGGGGTGATTCTTGATGTAGAAATTGATGATTTAGGCCATGTGTGAATTGTTGAGGGTGTTGGAATGGGTGTTGAGACATTTGGAAGTCCTGAACCTAGTTTTGATATGCCTAGTTGCTTAATTAGGCCTAATTAGAAGGACAATCAAAATTTGAGCCCCACTATACAAAGTAACCCTACCTAGATTTTGGATATGTTTGAAAATGGCCAAAAAGGTATTTGGAACAGTTCTTAGATTTTGAATACCATGCCTACCCCACAAGTTATGTGCAAAAAACCATGTTTGAAAGGCTACAAGGAAGAATGAGGGTTTTTGAAGGAGAACCCATACTTTGATGAACAAAGACACTTGTAAGTGGTTGTTTGAGATTGTTGGAACACTAGAAACCTCTTCTTTGCATTAGATGGACAAAAGGCCTATCTTTATATTTGTACCCATATTGTTCTTCAATTTCATCTTCATTGTGCTTGTCATTTAGAGCAACTCTAGTGAAGATGACATTGAAAGCAATTATTAGAGTAAATGTTGCTACTACCCTAATTGTAAAAGTAGAATTGTCACTTGGTATCCCAACACCCATAATTTGAAAAACATTTGGATCATACTTCATCATTATAGTTGGACCTCCAATCTCAATCTCCTCAAGGATAGGCTTCAAAGTTGGATCATCCCTAATGCATGTATTCCTACAAACCCAACTTGCCCACAAAAATTTATGCACGTGAGGCCAATGTGAAGCACCAAACAACTCAGAAAAACCCTTAATAGAAAATCTTTCACAATAGCCCAACAAAACAAATGGTTAAACCTTATGCCCTATCCATGGGCCTAAACCATAGTCACAAGAGTAGAAAACAACCAAAAAAAAAAAAACTCTAGGAATGATTTTTAATACTAACATTTAAAATGCCTAAAATATGTGATTTGCATACAAAAAACATGGTTCTATGTAAGAATCCCATCACAATTTCATTAAAATTAGTCCACATTTTTTGTTATTTTTGATGTTGTGATTTGTAGATATAAACCAAAAAAAAACTAACTTGTGCATGCACTAAAACAAAACCCTTTTTCACAAATCCATTAGTTATTTTTTGCAATTCACACAAGGCTATGCTAATAAGAACCCTAGTTGCAACTTCCAAAATATTTTCTTTGCAATTTTTAAACCAAAAACCCGTTGTGGTTTTCAAACAAAAATAAAATGCACAATCTTTTTTGAATTGTCATGGTTTTTTGCAACTAAAAACCCTAATCCTTGCAAGAAATACTAATAAAAAACTGCAATTTGTTGATTAACCAATTGTAATTTCTTTTGATAAATTTGACATGATTTAACTCATAAAAACCTATGAGTTGTTGATAAAAAAAATCACCCAAAACAATTGCTTTTAAAAAATCATGATTTTCCTTATTAAATCCATCACATTTTTTAGCAAATTGGGGTTCACAATTTCAAGAAAAGCGTGGACACAATTTTACCAAAAATACCTACACAAATAAATCTTGAAAATTATCGTGAATTCCATGAAAAAAAAAACCCCATGTGATTTAATTTTCAAACCCTCATGTTTGTTGTGCCACACTAAGAATAACTATTTTTCACATAATTCCTTACTTTGATTCCATATTGTAAAACCTATTAGAACACAAAATAAAATTATTCTATTAGATATTAGGTTAAATTATTACATTGACAAACAGCTCCTTATATAGAGTTCGGAGGATGAAACCAAATAAAACGTGACACAACTGACACTGAACAATAAAAAAAAAAAACTCTCTTAAGTCACTAAGGCAACTTTATTACAAAAGTAAGCCTTATCTTCAAAAAATTATTAATATTACTCTAATAAGGGTTGGGTATCAATTTTTACCTCTACTTTGAAGAATCTTTCCTTATAGAACTCATCTTGCTCTCTCTTCACTTTCTTTTTCTTTGTCTATTTTATTATATTTGGAGATCGTTGTTTTGGAGACTTGGACCAACTGTATGCTTTCTATTATGCCCACATTTTCCTCAACACTAAATTTTTTAGAAGCAATATCTTCTGAAACCTAGCTTCCCCTTCATCTTATCTTGCCATTCTTACTCTCCTCAACCACTATCTCAATTTAATTCTATGCTCAAAAGATAGAAATCTATATTGCTACACAATCTTGTAGTTGACATACTTGATACAACCTACAAACACAAATTTTGCAAAGGAAACAACCAGTTTAATACCACTTGATTTGTAAACAAAGAGGTTACACTTCTCTCTACTATTAACAAACAAGTGTTTTATGTAAAGTACTCCAATAATCCCTTAAAGTGCCCTATTAACCACTTAAACATGGATGTCGTTCACACAAAGTTGTGCACTTTAATTAAATGTAGAGATCTTCTCTAATATATATGTTAAATAACAATAAACATGCAACAAATTGATCACAATCAATTTCTTAGAGAAAACATAATATATGGTGAAAAACTTCAAGTCAAGAGCAAATCTTTAGAATGCCAACACAACATCAACAAATTCACACATTGATTTTAGAATTGTTATTGCACCTATGATA